>JAJHUR010140513.1:19293-51294 GCA_027495735.1 Lutjanus campechanus | reverse complement strand
ATGGCGAAAATGGCGTCTTTTGCGGTTAATTTTTAATGTCGCAGCTCCTGGACACTTGGATTACACCAAACAAGCAGGATGGAGACATTTTGTGTTTGTTTTGTGTTCTATTTTTAACATTGTATCTGTGGTCACCGTTCACTGCTATTGTACTGGATGAGGCTGCTACCCTGTTTCTCCTAAAACTCCAGGATTGTTTTGTGAACTGAAGACCTTCACCCATCATCACATTGGCATAGTGGTGAGTACATACTGAGTGGGTTATCATGTAAAGTGGAGTATCACTTTAAGGGTAAGTTAGCTCAGGCTTAGAGTATGGTGTCATCTGTCAGAAAGCCCAGCAGATTTATGATGGAACAGCCTGATACACACTGCAGGGCCTAATGATGAGTCAAAACATCAGTTAATATGAATCCTGGGCTTTCATAAGAATGCTAAGCTAACTTCTGGCGCATCTTGCTCAGTAAAATCTTGAAACTTATAAAAGGCAGAGATCAGCCAGAGCTCACGGAGGAAGATCAACCTTTATTTATTGAAACTGCTTGCATACAAAATATATTGCACTATAACCAGACATGTCAACCCAAACAGCTTAAATGCTAGTAGTATGTACAAAAGGAAACAAAAAATGCCCAAAAGTGCACACAAGGTTTACAGCTTTTTTGACTACCCTGGTTTAAGTATCTACAGATTCTCTGCGTGTCTTCACTTTCTGGCACTCTACTGTTGAAGAGCCCCACAGTAGAGTCTAGTTAGTATTTGTTGATGTTATATACATTCTGCAAATAAATGACTGCTGTGGACTGGCGAGCAACAACAAGAACATTTTTTGGGTCATCTTATCTTGTATTGGTTCCACATGGATCATGTTGCAACCCCGACTGGACCAAGGAGGGATGCAAAATGGTCATGTGAGACAACTTTTCCAGTTAAAAGGATTGAAAGTTTCTGAACTGAATTGGGACTCCCCAAATCAAATTCTTGTGCTTTCTCAATTATCGTTGTATATTTGATATATACAGTAATTGTTCTTGTTTAGAGAGCATCTCCTCTGGGATGTCAAGTCAAAATCAAGATTTGTTGTCAAGGTCGGGTCTATACTTTTCCAACCTGACCACATTTGCAAGTCAACACATCACAGTGTTGTAGCTTTAGGCGCAACAATTCAGTCTAATGCCTCGAGTCGTGTCTAGAAGGGAACCCCAGACCCGTGAAAGCTCTTGCGAGAGTGATCATTTTAACCCCAACCAGGATCTATCCCCAATCCTAACCAGGTGTTTTCTGTCCTTAAATCTACCCAGATCTTAACCACAGCACTGTCACAGCATTGAGTTTCGCAAATCTTGGGTACCCCTCTGGACATGACCAATGCCTCGTTCAAATTTGAGCATCAAATGCAGCTGACAAAGACTGAACGTCATTCACGCCAAATGCAAATTAAACCCATTGGATCATGGGTTAAAAAAACAAACACTGTACACCAGAACATTAGACCAGCACACCTTTCAAGACAATCAGAACAGCTGAATATCAAGAAAAGCAATTTGCTGGAAAACACATGAAACAAAAACATTTCATGAGAACAACCCTAAAAATATCCACATTGTCAACTGACATGAAACTTTTCATTACATGAACAGCTGCCAGAACTTACTTTCTGTAAAAATCTAAATTAATTTCACTCTCAGTTAGTTTACAATGATGATGCTGGAAAGATCTAAAATGTATGTAGCTGCAAATCTCCAATATCAACCTGTCAAACTCCCTCCATATCCGGTGATAACAGCTACAAGTTTTAACAACCTCATAGCATCTCTCCTAAAGAATTCAGTACCAGTCATCAGATTTAGTATGAAAAGTTCCATGTGAGCTCACAGTGATTTGCTGTTTTAAAGAAGCATTTCTCTCAAATCCCATCTTTAAGGATTATACAGTTTTGGTGTTTGTGTAGTGCCAGATTACATGTTATCGTACCGTTCTAATGTACTGGAGACAGAGGACTGTATTGAGGACAGTGCCATGCCAAAACAACAAACAGTGCAGCTAAGTAGCATCTTAAGAACAATCTGCAAAACTTGGAAGTCATCAGCAGTGTTCTTCATAGTGCCCATATGATACCTTAAAAATTGCCAGCATGAATCAAAAAGTACACAGCTTGATCGTGGTAAATAAATGCATGAACGCTGCTCCTCATACACACTTTGGTTTGGGATCCCAAATGGTTCATAAACTTCTAGGGAACTGTTTCCCATGCAGTTTTCCATATGACCACATTTGAAATATTTTCCAAGGCTACATTTGTTTTTTTCTGCCGTGATCTTGACTGCATCTTAAGTTAGTTGTTTCCATGGCATGCCATTGGAAAACAGCAGGATTGGATAATGATGTCACAACCAGTCAGTTATAGGAGACTCTTGAGATCCCCATTGTGTAAATGCTTCCTTACCACAGATTCTTTAATGACCCCAACTGGTCAGCATGCACCAGTCTTCCCTCATCTTTTTTTTTTTTAATGTACATTGTCGACTATAGTACAAGCCTTGGCCTAGCATTACGGTTTGTTAGTAATGCCCCTACAAAAATCAAACCAAAGCATGAAAAAGCCATGAGACTGCTTTTGTTGGTTCAATTCCAGCAGTTAGAAAGTCTAAGATACACTCTTAACCTGGTGTTCGGAGGCACGATAAAATACACCAACAAGCAGGTTGAAGCACAGCCACAGATGCAAAGAAATTCATTGTCTCTGGCGTGACACAACAAAGCTGATGTGAAGGTTGGACCTTTACAGACTTCTGTAGCCCCGAGGTCTTCGACAACCTTCCAAATGCAGCAAACTTGCATGTTTTGTCAGTTCAAGGGGAACTGGCTCCGGGGAGATAAGTCTCACCACCAGCACCACACTGGTTTAACCTTAAAATTTTTACACCAGTCAAAAAGAAAAGTATAATAAAAATGTTCAGGAAATCTAAACAAAACACTCATCATTATCCATCAATCTGTTAAATGAGAATTAAAGGGAAAATCCACTATAAAACATTGTTTCTATAGGTTAGGATAGTTTAGTTACTGTAGGAGGTAAAACTTGCCCAAAGCTACAGAATGACACATCATAGAAGGCAGACCAATATGTGCTTTCTTTACAAGGTTGAAAGAGTTTTTACAGTTAGATAACAAAATTAATACCACTGTCACGTCTGTGCGTACTGAACAGCCAGGGAAGTTAGCTTAGCTTAGCATGAAGACCAGGAACCAGGTGGAAGCAGCTAGCCTGGCTCAGTTTAAAATTAAAAAATGTGCCTACCTACACCCAGAAAATTCACTAATTAACAAGTTGTATCTCATTTGTAGAATCTGTACACAAATAGAAATGTAAAAACATCAAGGGACATGTACTAGAACTATCACACTTTTACATTCCTGTTGGTGTTTGGAATAAATTACCTAAATACGTTTTCAAAAATACTTCATGGCTTTATGCTAAGATAAGCTAATTGCTTACCGGCTGCAGCTGTTAGTGCACAGACATGAAATTGATATCAATTATCTCATATAACTCCAGCGTATTTCCAAAAATGTCCATCTAGTCCTTTAAACCTTAACTACGAGCGATAATTTGGAGATTGTTTAGCTTGAAATGAAACTCCCACCAAATCCGATGAAAACACGCTAACTCCAAGTCTTCGTGACTTTTTTCAGAACTTTAACTGAATCTCATGACCCTCAGTGTAATTAACAGGTGTCTACAACAACAACTGTGCAAATTTCATTTGCAGAGGAAGACTGTGAGATTTGGTTGAAAGCCCTCAAAACTCTAGTAAGTGGACTTTGAGTCTAGATTGTTTTTTTGGTTTGGTTTTGTTTTCAAGGGGGGCGGGGGATCAAATTACTGTTTCCAAAGTCACAAATGTACTTTTATCAGAAATAATTGAATCCCTGTGGTCTGTTCTCAGTCAGTTACATGGATTCTAACAATATCCATCTTGGACAGCAGATTAAGTTTAGAAAGTCTATGAACACATAATTACAATCCATTTTAACTGCTGTTCCACATTAAGGATGAGACTCTCTACTTCAATGAGCCTCCACCACTGAAGATGTAATTAATAATATATTTGGGTAGAGCACCACTTCAAGCTTTAGTTCACATATTGGATTGGTTTGATTGTTGTGCCAACTGATATTAATCAGAAAATAAACCCAAACTTCTAAAACTACTGTTACTATGCCAACCAAGCTTGTCTCTACAAAAGACTATTAGGGCCAGGCATGAGTTTTTTTTGTTTGTTTGTTTGTTTGCATTTCAAGATAAAGGAACAAAGTTAAGAGGTTGAGAATAAAGAAGAAATGTCAAGAACGAAGTCAAACTTTCAGTGCATTTTGAGTGGAGCATAAAGTTGAAGCACCAAATAAAGTTGGAATAGTATTTAAATACATCATCTAAATTTCCATTTTAAGTCAAAATGATGTTTAAACTTTATTCTCAACATACTCATTTCATTCTTAAAATGCAATCCTCTGATTTATTTATTCTTATACCCTGGCATGAACGCCAAAAGTCTGTCTCAAAGTGAAAACACACACACACACACACACACACACACACACAAAACTTTAGCCTTTCATTTTTGGCCCTAATACTCTTATATGTCCATATGTCTCATATACAATGCCAGTGCCTGAACTTTGACTGGAAATTCAGTCAGTATATCTATCAAAATTCTTGTGTGAGGATTTTCATAAATGAATTCAGTTTTAGGGTGGATTTTCCCTGTCAGATTAAAAAAAAACAAACAAACTCACCCTCCTTTTGTAATGTAACGCTATTTTCCAAAGTTCTGCAGCACTATGGACATTTCATTATTAATGACAGCTGTGTGCGGCTCCACCCTGCTATAGAGGATACTATTTTTTCACACATCATTAAGTTTATTATCAAGAGCTCTAGCATTTAACTGATATTAAACAGCAAAAAAAAAAAAAAAAAAAAAAAAAAAAAAAAAAAAAAAAAAAAAAAAAAAAAAAGAAAAGAAAAAAAAGAAAAGAAAATATCAGGATAAGTGCACGTTTGAAACAATGGTACAAATCTTTTCTCAGACAAATAATGACATCATTATATACAGTATGCCACCCTCCCTTCTTTTTTCCATCACGATTTTGTTTTTTGTCGTTTTTATAATACAAAGCAACTCCATACTGTTGATGCTCTATTGACAATATAGAGGTTACTTTCACTTTCACTGCAGAGCAAAATGCAACATGGCTGCAGTGTGAGCGGCAAGTGAAAGCAAAGGTCCTAACAGATTAGTGAGAGAGAAATTGACACCAGTAATACTTTTGAAAAAGAGAAATGAACTTTTAAAAAAAACCCAAAAAGGCTTATTTCATGAATCATTACTCATGTTACATAACCGTTTCTCTGTGACATTTTCTAAAGGTAAAAGTTCCTCACGTGTCATTGACTCCAAGATGATGGTTGTCAGAAAATGTAACTCATCACTGGCTACTCCAGCAGGTCAAGAAGGAGAAATGAGACAAAGTAACACTGATTTAAAAAAAACAAAAAAACAAAAAAAAAAACTTGTGTATGTCTTCTTTTAACACGTGTCTGAACCTACAGAAAGTCTCCAAAATCCATAATCAAGATGTACATGCATCGCAAGACTAGAAAGGTACACTGATCTCTGGTAAAGATCAGACCTGGCTCAACCTCTGAAATCTTTTCAGTTCCTTTCATTACTTAAGTTTTTTTTCCTCGAGAAAGAGACTTAGGGAATTAATTTTCTCATAACATTTGTCTATGTCGAATAAATTCTTTGACTTTGGAACAGAATCATAGGCGCCAAAGCAGCCCCTCAAGGTCCTGAAATGCACCGGACTACAGAAGTAACTGAATCCATCTCACAGATCAGTTGAACCAGGTCGTCGGCTACAGGCTCATGTTTGTTGACTGTACAAGGATACAACACCTTCAGTGTGTAAAGAGGATCAGGTGGTTAAAGCAGGCAGTTTCCCTGGTCGCCCTGACAGTTAACACCTGCTCTCTGAGTTTAAAGGAAGCTCGGAAATACTCTGCGTTGCCGGTGACGACCCGGAGTGAATCGATGATGTCACGACAGGAAGTGGCCACCTTTACACGTCTGGTCCATTATGAACGTCTCATCATCCCTGATTTACATGTCTAGGTTGTGATACTAGCCACAATTAAAAGGCACATGTCACACAAAATATGGTGAGGTTTCTCTGATCATTCAAAACTTTCTAACTACGAGAGACAAAATGATAAGTCAGCCCATATGATGTGAAAATCTCAACAGCTCTGTTTTTACCACAAGATTTGAAGCATCTGTTGACCAAGGAGTGTGGACTTTAAAGTAATTTTATGTTATGCTCACTGAAGAAGCTACTAATGAAAGCAATTCTTAAGGGAACAGTTCAACACTTTGGGGAATGTGCTTACTTTCTTCTCTTCTTTCACTGTTCCTGCAACCGACCAGCACCTGATCCATTATGCTGGCTGTGCAAGGGGAGTTCTATTAGAAGAAGATTGACACCAAACTCATGTCTGTCTGTTAAGTACAATGCTAGAACCACCATTTGGTTAGCTTAGCATAAAAAAATGGAACATGGGGAAAACAGCTAGTCATAAAGTTATATAGTACCTGCTGAAGAAGTACATAGTTCCAGCGCACTATGAAACCACAAATTGTTGTTTGTACAAGGGCTGACCTGGATCATGTTGTAATCGACATCCAAAAAGCACACAGGAGAGCAGCTACAAGCAGAAAACCAACCTTCATAGGAGGCATTTCTGCTGTGAGAGCGCACGGGACAGTATCTTGTCTCCGCGAGGTTGAGTAAAATATGAGATATAATGACGGCAAAATTTTGGAGGTGCTGGTAGGCAGATTTCGGACAGACCCAGACTCACTATTTTCCCGTTTTCAGTCTTTAGCTAAGCAAAGCATCTTCTGGCTGTACCTTCATGTTTACTGTCCAGACGTGAGGATCAATCTTGTCATCAACTGAGGCTGTGTATTTTCCAAAAATGTCCATATAGAATAGGAAAAAAAAAGCTAAATTTAAGGGCTAATTTTACCAGTTAAGTACTTGATCCCAAAAATTTAAGATTGCAGCTAATCTGTCCAAATCTGGTTCTGGATACTACTATTTGTTAGTGAGGAAATACAGTTTTGTGATGTAATACTGTATTTTCATGAAATGCCCATAAGCCTCTGAATGCACAGAGAAACCTCAAAAAACTTTTTTTTTTTGCTTTGCTTTTTTGTTTTAGTGACTTTCTCACATTTCAACTGTTTTATTTTTTATTATTATTTAAACAAATGCTATTATCAACCTCCCTTCAACCATTAATCTACAAATACTTTCTACATTATCTAAGTTACTGCAGTCAGTTTGATTTTAAGATATAATTTGGGACAAGTGAGAATGTACATGATCCCTAGACGGCCTTAATGCCACCTAAATTGTACTCAATTTATTTTGATGATGATGCCACAAAGTATATTTCCATGCAGAAGATTTATGAAGTCAGTAACTCTCTGAGGTGTCAAACTCAGAAACACCTCCAGATGAGAAGCTTGAAGTCAACACATTGTTTGTTTTGTCTGATGTTTCTTTGATGTCTCGAAACCTGCATTGTTTAGATAAAGTTACTTTGATGGCACGACTGTCTGGTCCTCTTTTTGTGCGAGTCTGTGTCGGTGTGTCGCAGAGCTGCAGCACGAGGCAGATAATGTTTAGAGCAATGACAGAAGACTGGACCTGTTCTGGGATTAAAAGAATCACCAGAAACCGTAGAAGTCATCTCGCACCATTGTGCCTCCCCAAAAGAATTCAAACAATGCATAAAGGGTCACAGAGTCACCCATACAAGAAACAGCCATGTATGAAAAAAAAAGATGGGTTTAAACAGACAGTATAAAAAGCTTTGATCTATTCAGAGCAGTCAGGTGCTTTTAGAACGGGCCAGGATCACAGAAATGGGGGAGCATAAATCCAAGGCACAAAGATGAAAAAAAAAAAAAGCCTCATTATGACCGAGAAGAGTAGCAGAAAACTGACAGACCGAAGCTCCACGACTGTGGTGAATTCTGCTCTTAATCCAGAGGAGATTTCACAAAGGAGGCTCAGCAAACTGGACCTGAAGATGAAAATCTTGCTTCATTAAACCTGACTTCACACTCTGGCTCTAGAGCGTTTTCTTAGTCAGGTGGCATGCACTGTCACACACTTTAAAAGCAAAAAGTAGAGCATTGCACAATTCAAATCATGCATGCAAAAGGTGCGCTGCACGGTCGTGGAGCAATACCTGATGTGGTGGTTTCTTGAAGACTACAATTTGATGTTAGTGACAGTAAATCTGTTGGGATTTAAGGTTACAAGTCAGACACTGCCCTCTGCCCTACCATTTACAAAATGCACCTAACAGAGAATAACAAAATAAAATAAGATTAATACACAAAATGTTTTGTTATGAGGGGCGGGCCCAGAATAAGTGGGAAAACCAGGAAGAATTAAACTTATACCAAATTTTTTATTTCATCAAGGTTTAGCTCAATAAAATGTTGCTTCTACAGTAACAAGTTTTCTAACTGTAAAACAAGGTTAAATACAAAGTTTTTCATAAATTAAAGAAAAGCTCATGTGGACATGTGACAGGAGTTTGTTTTTCTGAGAGAAAAAGTTACTGAACTAACTGAACTGGCGTCCGTCCAAGAATGCTCTGTTAAATGCAAGAAAGTGGAACTACCCAAAGAAAATCTAACTAACAGTCTAAGTCCTCCACGTGAAAGACCCCACTGTTGAGGTTTTAAAAGGCTCTCATCAGTGGATTCCTGTCGACAGATCTTTACCAATGAGATAAATGAGGACTGGGAAAATAGAACCTTTCTGTGTAAAATAAAGAGGTCCAGAGCTGCTGGAAACCACTGTGGAAATGTTGCTGTGACAGTATCTGCTGGGATTTCTCTGGAAGCTTTTATTCACGACTGTAGTAAAGGTTGCAGTCATGAGTCACGCGTCAATTTATTTTGACTGTACAGGATTGCGAAAATACAAGTTTTACATGTGTTTCTGGAAATTTTATGTTGAATTTATAATCCTTTAGTCACTGCAACATTTTTGTGAAGTATTTGCACGTGCAGCTGCTGCAAGTGTCTAGTTTTTTTTATGTGGCTTTGTGTCAAAGCCAATCCACAAAGACAACGTCAATCGAAGACACACCATCCCCAGGAGCTGCAGATTTTTTTTTGTTTTACCCTTCAAGTCCATTTCTCCCCCAAAGTCCTCAGTGAAATGTAATCTTCACCGACAGCTGTTCACACAATCTCCTGAATATATTATCAGTATTTGTAATGACTAATCAAGACTTCCAGTTTCTATCTAATTGTCAAGCAAATTTGAAGCAAACTTTGAAACTTCACAAAAAAGAAAATTCAAATTAGGTGCTTTTCCGTGAACTGATTTGGAGCGAACAATCTAAGTTATGCAAAGTGTAGTTTCATCACAAGTTGGCGGTATAGGCTATGTTAATAAACAGTAGAAGAAGAGGTCGCGAACTGCAAACAAAACCAGTTGTCTGTCACCCACCAATAAACCTCAAAGAAGAAAAAGACGAAACAAAACCAGCTGCCAAGCCCCTATAAGCGAAAAATGGAGGAACATCTTCCAGCTTTCTTTTCTATTATGCAAGTTGTAATTTCTCTTTCATGGGTCAGCTGATGTTGACAGAAGCAGCTGATCAGGTGTGGCATGTCAGAAAAGGTTGTTTCTATGCCCCATTAAATGCATTAACTAATTTTAGAAAAAAGGCAAAATGTTTTTTCAAATTTTGCCGTTTCCATCAACTTTTTCTAACGCGCTACTACAAAATGAGTATAAAAATAAGTTGATGGAAACGGAGCTACTGTGGACCTTCAGCACTTGTGCAGGGAAATAAGAGAATAACAATTCCGTTTTGTTTTCGTCCTGTATAACCCTTGTGCAGCCTCCTTAAAAATTTAAAAATCTTTGTACAGTAAATTTCTGACATCAGCCTGGTGAGAAGCAGTTGCTGCCTCGTCTCAGCTCCTCAGGAGCTGCTGCTGACAGACAACTAGTTCTGAGCACAGAGACGGCTGAATGGAGTTTGGAGTCAGTGTGGACTGAATGGACTGAACACTTCAGTAGCATAGGCCACATGGCAGGTAATTCATTTGAACTAGAACAGCAGTGCATGACATTTTGTACCCTGTTAAAGACTTTTAGAGTTAGTATCTTTGCTTCTGTAAAGGCCTTTTAACAGTTTATGTGCATCAGAGTGCCTCAGATTTATGTCTCCCCTCTGGTACGTCTAATCGGCTGTTGAATTCATGCTTGGTCTGACAGTCAGAGAGACTGAAGGAATTTTACATTGTCTTGGCAACAGGAAACAAAACACAGATGACTTCAATGATGAGATAAGTATTTGTTGGCAATTTCATTGCCCATGCATTCCTGGCATTTCATCCTGACACATGGACACGCTGAACTTCTCTCCACTTTTCTGAGGCAGGTTTGATTTGCTAAACTGTCGACATGACGGTCAGGGTTCAAATTATTATCCAAAAAGAAAGAAAAGAAAACTTAAGTGCCCTTTACAAACGTCCTCTCCCAGTCTGAACACTCTGCGTTTCTCATATATAGAAGTTATTTGACACCCAGAACACATCTACCACTTCAAAAAATATTGGTATTTTGGAATTATATCACTGTGGTTCTAAAGTTGCTCTGGAAATACATCTTAAAGATGCCAAATGACTCCTCTACTTTGGATACTTATATTATAAATGCAATGCTGTCTTCCAGATAACTCCCAAGTGTTGGATTTGGGAGCTTTAGATCAACAAAAATAAATTCTCACCCTGTGAGAAACACTGAAGCCTGTGCTGTCAGGTCACCTCTAAAATAAACATCTACAGTAACCACATGTTTAAAGTGTGTAGCAGGAGGAGGGAGGGGAAACATATTTCTTCCTGCCCTCTGTAACACCTTGTTTTCCAATCAATCAATGATTTCATTGATTTGTTTGACTCATTTCTTTTTTTCTGATGTGAGGGAGTTCAAACAAAGCAGTTGGGGACAGAAAAATCCCAATTGAGTTGATTTAAAAGACACAAGTAAACAATTATTTGCCTTTGATGTTTGGGGGGCATGTTTGGGGTTAATGCCTCTGTGAGAGATGCCCTCGTCTTCTTTTCCTTTAGTCCAAAAAAAAGTGCTGTTTTTTTTCATGTGTCCCTCCAGAGAAGAACAGGAGATAGCAGACCAGTCGAGAACCACCCAGACTAGCACACTCAAAGACCAGCAGATACCAGACCGTCTCTGGTCTACCACTTCACTACGGTAAACTCTTCTTCCATGCTGATGAAATATGTGTATTCATGTGTTTGACAAAGACAGAGAAAGAAAAAAAGCGAAAGAGACTCTAAGATGGTTTATGACAAGTTGCCTGTGTGTGTGTGTGTGTGTGTTTAGGTGAGAAGGTCCTCCAGTGGTGTATCTACGACACTCCGTTCACCAGCGGAGGAGCGTCCTGTTTGTCCTTCTTCATCCCTCGGTCTCTGATGGGTCTCTGATGGTGATGGCGGGACGGGCCCTCGCCGCTGGCACTGATGCCACCCTGGGATGAGGAAGGCCCTCCACCTCCTCCTCCTCGCCCTCCCGAGGAGTGCTGCACGCTACGCTCGTTGTTACCGTCCACACGGATCTGTAAGAGAAATGAAACATGCACAGTCGGGTACTCGGATATGAAATATGATCAAGAGCATGATCACTGATGAATTGGGGCATATTTATCCCTTCTAGACACTGTGTCTGCTGAGTGTCTGTCTCTTCTCCGTTTCACTGACACTTCCACGCACGCAGAGTGGAGCAGAGGAGAGACAGGTGAAGTGGCCTTGTTGGTAGCGGTAACAAACAGGCTTGCTAGTAAAGACACGTTAATGTGCGGACGGAGTCTCTGCTTTTGTGTTTTTAGCTGAGCCAAAACAGATCGGTGAGACCGTTTTGTCCTCATTGTTCCCCGTGAAGTTTGCTGGAAGTGATGTAACCTGGTGCATTTAATGCGGAGGGAGCACTGCAATACATTCATTTTGCTGGTCAGCAACTGGTCATATGGAAACTTTGGAGGCAGTTTGGCCTTGTGTGCTCTGTTTAATTTGGCATACAGTCGACACACCTGTCATAACTTTGCTTTAATGAAAACTCAACCCATGGTATTTGGTCCAGATAGTTTTCACCACTGCTTTGGAGGAAGGAAATAACAGGAGCAACAGACGAAGTACTTTCTTTTTAAGTACGTGCTGTGTGGTGGATCTAATTCATGCTGATGTGAAGAGTGGTTCATGTGGATTTCAAAAAGTAATATATTCTTTAGTGAGTCTACATTGGCATGTAAGCTAAGAAATCTTTGGTTAAATTTGAGAATAGATTTTGGTGTGGTTGTAGGTGGTGCCATGAGAACGTTTTAGGCCCCTTCAACCAGAAAACATAATGCCTCTGGCCACGGCTTTCACTGGCATGGAGGCAGGAAAATAGGTGGTAATCAGCTGTATACAAAAAACAAAAAAACAAAAAAATCCAATCATGTTGTTTTAAATTTGCTATAATAGTGCAGCATTCTGCATGGACTGTGCAGTTTTGCACTCACACAAAACATCTAATCTTCTCGATTATTGTCCTGATCCCTTTTCAACTACACCCTGTCAACTTATGTGCCCCTACAGGTCAGGAAAATCCTTGATGTACTTTTAAACACTCTTGCATTCATTTACAACATCACAATATGAGCTTTTCTAATATCATAATTTTCAATCAACAATTTAAGTGCAAATACTTAAAAATAATAATAAAACAAGCATTTGGCCTGGGAAAATAATGCCACCACAGCTGTAGCTTTATGGATATCCTTTATCATCAATATGTTGTTCATGCAGGGGAAAGTGACTGTGTTCAAATCAAAGTGTCAGTCTGCACTACAATACTGGAGGTACTGCATGAGCCAAGCCTGATTAATTACTGCAGGAATAGTTGGTTGTTGCAGAGAAGTTTCTGCAAAGACGACATATGTTGTCTTCTTTAACTCGCACAATGGCGATCATAAAAGTGATTCAGTTTTGGTCAGAATGGTTTCTTTTATTAAGCTCACTGTCATCAAGTGTTCCAGATCACGTCTGGGCCATCTGCTCTGGATTCATCCTAAATATTGAGATATGACTCATTTTCTTGGTTAAGAAAATTTATTACATGTGTTTATTCCTAGTTCTTAAAGTAGGACCAAATACAGGACTTGTCACTGGCCAGTTTGGACTTAACCCCCCCCCTCCCCTGAGACACTCGATAAATACAGATTCAGATTAGATAAAAGATGGCTATGGGTGTTGAAATCATTTCCTTCCAATAATAAAAACAGGCAGCTCTGTGTACTTGGTACTATAAAGACTAAAACAGCAGACACCAGACAATATCATTTTAGGGGCGAGTGTGTGTGTGTAGTGTTACCTGTAGAGTGTCTTCCTGCGCTCTTGTCTTGGGGTCTCTGATATGACGAGGTCTCGGCTCACCCCACTGCATGTCGTCACCTAAATCAGGACAGAAAAACACTGAGTCTTACCATCATCACCTCATGGGATGATAAAAACCAAACCTGTGAATTCCAGAATGACTGACTCACTGTTATGTGAGGTAGCCGCTAAAATCAGGCTTAAATCTATGTGCCCTAAATAGATTTATGTCCGGGGAAATTCTTTTTTTTTCAATATAAATGTGGATTTCCTTGAAAAGTAAACACTCAATGAGAATGTACTAGTGAAGGGAGTCAGCAGGGAACTCATTATTTGATTCATTAAATTCATTTTTCATTCTTCAGGCTATAAGTTGATGAATAACATCTCAACTGTTTTTCAATTCAATTCAATACACGCACACATTTCTTTCTCCTAACTTGAATAAAGATCATCTCCACTTCATTATCTTCAAATTTAGCATAATCAGTGAAAAGGTAGAAAGATTATAGGAACAAGGTTGTTTAACTGACAGACAATTTATCAAGGTTTTCAATTGTAAATATCTGTCTCTTCTCCCTATAAATTCCCAAAATATACCTGCTGAGGACAATCCTGAATGACTCAATATCAAGATGATAATCACGGCCTACCTTTATACCCACCGCCTCCTCTTCCTCTCCCCCCTCGTCCCCGCGGTCCTCCTCCGCCTGCTCTCTTCCTCCCGTCTGTCCGTCGGGGCAGGGTCCCGCCTCCTGTCATCAGCTCCTCGGTGGGGGCCAGTGACCAATCGCTGAGCTCGTCTCTGTGGTCCGACTCCGTCTCCGAAGCGTTGGATGCCTCCGAGTTGGTGCCTGGGGGGCGGATGACATGAGTCAAACACCATTAGGCACTGATTAATTGTTTTGTTTTATAATAAAGTTGTCCCCGGAGGAGGAGACTCGCCATTCACTGCGTACAGCCTTTTATTAGCTGATGTTTCATCTCATTTCCATTGAAATATTAGAAATCCGAACACTTATGTTGACCTGAAACTGGGCCACTGTGCACAAAAAGTAATTATGTCTCATCAAACATGGCTGAAAATAACCTTCATCTAAGTCAGAGAATCAGCTCTTTTGCTTTGTCATTGTGCCTTTCACATCCAAACTGCTGAAGCACTTCAGATGACTATTTCTATTAAAGCTTCAGATAATTAAGGCCGGGTTACACCATTTTAAACCAGATTAAATCATGGTTTAACTTTAAAAATATGTTGCAACAAACTTTTTAAAAATGGATAAAGATTAAATTTCAACTTCTCCTTAAACCTCAGTTTAGTTTTTACTCTAAACCAAGATAAAATTTAATTCTGTTGCACCAAAACTTAACTTTAAACTTAAAACTAAACGCAAGCAATGAAACATTTGAAACAGCTGAAAAGCCTATTATGTTTACAAACAGTATTTGATAAAGAAGATGTGAACTGATTTCAACACGCTTGAATGATTCATTTGTTTATCGAGATGTAGTCGTTCTAACATACCTGAGGCGAAAGCTGCACCTCCTCCTCTCCGCCCTCTGCCACCTCTTCCTCCCCCTCCTGCGTAGGGCTTCCCTCCTCCTCCGCCCCCTCCGCCTCCCCTCCCCATCCCCAGCCCCATGCCGTTGTCAAACACGTAGGTTTTGTCTTTGAGGTTTCGGGGCCCCGTCCCTCCTCCTCCGCCCCCGCCTCCTATCTGTCTCAGCTGCTCGTCGATCTGAAGGCGCTCCAGGCGAAGCTGATCCACCTCCTGCGGACATTTAGAATTTCAAAAACATGAAAATGAGTATGTTTACAGGTAGATGAGTACCAGTGATGTTCTGGGCAGTTTTAACCATCCAGTGAAAAGCTTTCTGTCCTGGGCCGCGAACAAAATACATCAAAGAAGCACAAGGCATCCCTCAGCTTTGTTAGGTCCCCAAGTATATCTTAAATTTCAAAATTATTTTGTCATCTCCTTAGTTAAGTATGTTTTCCATGTGTCTATGCATACTGTATAATTAAAGTGAAATGTTTTATGTTCGAAAAGAAATCAATTAATGTCATCTCTTTAAAAAAAACTGTACCACTTCATTCTTATTTAATATGGGTGCACCAGTGCCCATAACAATAAATTTAAGAGGATGTGAGTCAAAGATGGTCCGACGCTCAGCTCTGAGAAGCTATTAAAACATCCTGTTAAACCTGAAACACCAGCTGGCGGAAATTCTTCTGAGGGTGAACCCTAATCCCGCCACAATATTCAGGATATAATGTTTACATGGCAAACACAGCAACCTGATTATTTCACTCCCTCTATGCAAGATTCTAACTGTACCTTGGCTTCTGTTCATCTGCATCAAAGCAAATCCAGTCGAGTTGCCTCAGCGATTGAGGATGAACCCACTTTGTTTCTGGCAGTCTTAACACTGCTGCATTTGTCACTAAGCTGGATTTGGTTTCTTTTTGTGATTACCGGTAAAGCAGAAGGTTTAAATGATAAAAATGTATCATGCACGTAGCTCATTTAAGAGTTTCACTTTCACTTCAATATATAGGTCATCATTGCATTGTTTATCATCATAATTTTTGTTTTACTGACTAATTACACCTAATTAGGGTTGAAGAGACACTTGCAAACACAGCAGGCAGTGATCAAAACCCTGGATGAGGCATTTACATGCAACATTACACATATTTACACGCACTATATCCCTGTTTTCCTCTGACTAGCACCTACATGTGCAAATGTACTCTCCTTAAGGAAGCTAGCATATGATTTAAATAAACTTATCATAAATTTGGTCACCAAATGCCAGTTTAGACTAAAAATTAATGGCGAGACTAAACTACTTATAATGCGTTGATCTGCCAGTTTAAACCATTGCACCTAGATGAGACAGTGCACCTTCTTCACCAGGCTTTACTAAGCTGAGCTCACTGTCTCCTGGCAGAGACTGATAATCTCTTCATCTAAATCACTGCAAGACAGCTAATAAACACAGTCCTTTGCACCTCTGAGTTATTCATATTCCTTTATCAATGTTGTATTTAAAATGATTCAGTATTATGTTTTTGTGGAAAAACATTTTTTGTTCAAGTTAAATCAGTATTTCTGCATAAATTTAAATGTGATTACAGACAAAAGCTCTTAAAACGTTTGCAAAATGTATTGCTCATATCCTCTGTTTGAAACAAAGGGAGCACAGAGACAAACTGCAAACCTGAATTCAGATTTTTTTTTGTCAAATAAATACACTATTGTCTCATGTTGCAGCAAAATTAGTGACATGTTTTAAAAGAGAAAATACAAATTTAAATATTACTGTTTATTATACAGACCTTAAGGTAGTTGAGGTGATAGTCCAGCAGTACTGTAGCATTGGAGATGCTCTCCTTGGTCCCCACAAATACAAATGGCACCATTCCCTGTGAGAGAGAGTCAGAAACAGAATGAAAGATTGAGTTCTCTTGTCTTTCATCTGATCTGCTCTCAAACGATGCATACTGGCAGTAAGAAAGATACCGTCATGACTGAAATCATGATGTCAGTACAACATTTTCACCACTAGCTGTTTGTTGTTTTGTTATGTAGGCAGAGGTGTTGTTCTTCTCGTTCCCACTGACCTCGTCTGCTGCTGCCGCTGCTGCAGCCGAGGGCTTTTTGTCGTTCTCAGGCTCAATACGAACCCGCACCACCCCGGACTTATCAACCACCTCTTGGATCAGTTTGCCGTTTTTGCCGATCACCTTCCCTGTAATGGCAAAAACACCGTCAGTCACAGTCTGATGGGACTTTGTGGTTTAATAGTCTGACTAATTCTTGAATAAATTCAAGTCACCGCATGAATAAACTCATTGTCTCAGCAGAATGATTTTCTCACCTACTAAGTTCCTGGGAACTTTGATGACATCTTCAGAGAATTCCAGGAAACTCCTGGCAATGCGAACAGCATCCTGATCCTAAAACAAGACGCTTTTAAATGTGTTTTTCCAGACCATACAATATACATGGAAGGTAACATTTTCTACACTCAGGTCTGTACAAGTAAATCAAGGAACAACGTGAACACATTATCCTACCTCTCCGTATATGTGAAAAGTGCACGTCTCCTCGTCCAGGTCTATGTTAGTGACTCCAGGGACTTTGCGCGCTTGCTGAATGTTGGCCCCGTGAGTCCCGATGGCTAAACCCATGAGGTCGTCCCGAACTGCAAACTGCTCGTGAAACCGTGACGCCAGCTGCCTCGAACTCTGCAGAGACACAACGAGGAAAAAACACATGAGCAAAAACATCATCACTGCCACAACAGAGTGAGTAGGACTTCAGTGATTCCTGATGGGTGATCCTTTCATTAAGCTATAATCACTTTTAACTGCAAAATGATCAAATTACGCACATCCACACAAGGACACACAAACTGTGTGTGTGTAAATATGTACCTCCAGTTGTCTGCTGGCCTCTTCGTTCCTCTGCATGAGAGACAGTTTGGTGCGGAGGCTCCTGAAGTGCATGTCACTCATCATATTGGCCCTCTTCGTTGTGACCTCATTCACTGACTGAGAGAAAAATCAAAGCATCATTCACACCAAGAATCTGACTTTGCAATGTGTTCTTTTACCTACAAAATGATGTGGTGATTTTTAAGGAATAAAGAATAAGATTTATGTGCATATGCAATTTAAGGGGTGAATGGACAACTTTTGTCGAATGTTCTTAAGTTAAAAAAAAAAAGGTTTTACGAACCAAAATGACCAGCTGCTTTTTCTCTGAGTCGTAGGTGACGCTGAACGCTCCCACAGCCTTTTTAAAGTCTTTGTGTGCCGATTCCTTGGAGCACCTGTCAACACAGAGCCACACAAATAACTGTCACATTAAAGTCCTATTAATTTATGTCCCTGAATAATTCAGTAATTACTGCTGATTATTTAGGGATTTGCTGGCACATAGCTACAACTCATCATAGATTTATATAAGAATAATTCAGTTTAACGCAAATATCTTCATTTGTCCCTGAGGGGTAATTGCAGAGGCACACAGAGTCGTACAATAGTCCAACAAGTAATACAATTCTGGAAGAAATTTAAATATACATTAAAAAAAAAGCGAAAGAGGATATAAACGTGACACAAGCTACATAACATAACGAATAACACACTACGAGCCGACTGGTCTTTCAAGAGCCTCATACAAGAAGGAGCATGTGTAGCCTGATCATAGCCATTTCTTTAAGGCCTGTAAGAGTTCGATTCTCACATTTACAGGGTTTACATGATAATAAAAACCTACAAGAATGTAGCTCACACCTTCTTAAATTGCTGTTATTACCACCGCTGTTCGACTGGCACTGTGCCATGCCCTGACGCTGCATTTCTCTGACAGTTTCGGCTACACATCAGCTGTTTAAAAGTGGTATCCTTCTGACAAGGTACTGATCCATGGAGACAACTGAGTGCTGCAGGGATGATGCATTTTTTGTAGGCCAACATGAAAGTTAGCATTGCTCTGATTTCCTCGACAGAAAGCCAGTGGGATTTTTCCACTGGATTGTGGATTGTTGCAGAAAATAAGCTCTGTGGCAAAGTTTGAGATACGTGATTTTGTTCAGCAAGATAATCTACACAAATTAATGCCACTTTTATGATTTTTGAAGCATACATGCAGTCACCAGAGGTAAAAAGCTAATGTTCTGCTATAAACGAACTACACCACGGTCGCACAACTTCATCTCACCACCAGTAAGTGACATGATGATGTTTAATGTCCCCAAGAACTGCTGGAGTCTCTTTTAGCCATGTGTAAAAAAACACAAAAAAGCTAAAAATTTCACAAGTGGGGTTTTTACGGACTTATTTTATGTTGTAAAACAAAACATGCAATTTTCTTAAGCTTTTGTAAACCATAGACCTTATTTCAGGACACTAACCAAAAATCCATTCAAAAAAACCCTATTGACTGAGATGAGGAAACTGGAAGTTTCAGACTGATTCCAGCAGCACTCTACTGTCACCTAGGCTAAAGGCCTTTGTTAAAGCCAAGCTTTCAAGATGGCCTTGGCTAAAAATCTGACATTTAATGCTATATGGCTCAGCAGCTAGTGCAGAAGTATAAGTACTTTCAAACCGAAATGCTCTTGAAATTGGAAAGTTTTAAATTTTCTTTTTTTTTTTTTTTTACTGTTTTTGCACTTTACTTTCAACTTATACAGTCACTACTAAGCATTAGCTCTTGGTGCAACAGTGCTTATTGTCTGCACACTAATAATAAACCCATGATCATTACTTTAAGGCAAAGTATTTTAATTACTCAAGTTACTTTACTTTTTCCCTTAACCAACCCTTCTAATTTCTTAGCACAAAACCTGTTGTAATGTATCCAACCAAACAGTGATTTACATGCCCTGACATGTATTTGCTTGACATTTAAGTGTTTGTGTTTCAAACTCACATCTGCCGTAGATCCTCCGGTACATCTAGTCTGATCTTGATGAAGGTGTTTTTGGTGGCTGGTTTATTCGGGTTGACTGGCCGTAACCGCTCCAGCGTCACTATCTCGTTTAATGTGGCGTCACATGCAGCATATTCAATTACGTAAAACTGGAGACACATAGAGACAATAATGATGTCAGAGTCATGTGGTTTTGCACGTTATGAAAAGCAAAACGTGTGCCAGCAGGGTGGGGAAAAATCATCAATAACTACTGGGTATTCATGCATAAAACATAAATATGAGTTTTAATCACAGAAGTAACATTTTCTGAAAAGAATGTGTTTTTATGAGAGAATGAGAGGCGGAGGAACAGATGAAAAGGCATTAAAAGACAGTAGATGAGATAAAGCATAAAACCAGGCCAGAGAACAAAATGGGGAATAGAGTTAAAAAAAAAAAAACAAAGCTCACAGCAATGAGACATGTCTGACAGGTTAGCCTAAATTCACTACTCTAATCGCTCGTTCAAAACTTGATATCTGGATCATGATCACAACAGCGAGACCTTAAACACAGGCAGTAAACTCACTAACTCCTGTCATCAAAATCAACACCAGCCTCCAGAGGAATGATGCTATTCTCAGGCTCATTATCCACACTGAGCCACTTCAAGAACATATGTTTTTCTGTGTTTTCTGAAACTTTATACTACACGAACCAATGAAAAGTAACTAATGTGAATATTGACACTGCTGCAACGCTACTTGCTGCTGTTCAGATCTGACTGATATGTTGGTGCCAAGCCCTACTGTTCAACAATCTTGTAAACCACACTTAAAAAAACTGTGGTCTGAGCCCTACCTCTCCTTTGACCATGCGAACTTTGGCCAGCCACCATCCACATGGCTCCTTGTCGTTAGCCCTGGAATATACCTGGTAACACACATAACAACCATGCCATATTAACATATTACAAAACAAAAAATGAATAAATGATTTGCTCATAAAATCATCATGAAGTGAACACATTTTGAAGAAGATCAAAATTCAGTTTCATTCTGCTTTGAGGTGAGCAGACCATCATACCTTAAGCTCTTTGTTTTTTTGTTGTAATGTAACAAAAACTAACACACATTTATCATCTGTCATTTTGATTCTTAAAAAATCATGTTGAATATAAAAATCAAGAAAAAATAAATGAAACAAACAAAGAAAATTATGCTAATTTACAGCATAATTGCAGCTGCTTTTTTCTCTCAATTTTTGTTTTGAATTCCGACTGATGGCTGCTCAGGTCTCCTCATAATGACACATCCACGTTTACTTAAACCTGTGGTGAACAATTAAACTGCAGCCGAAAACAGGAACAGGAACATTTTGTTGTGTCCAATTCCATTTCATTTGTGTATGAAAATAACAACAAAAGGGGAAAACAATGAGCCTTAAAGAAATAGTTTTGATTATTTGAAGTGGAGTTGTACGAGGTACTAAGGGATAGTCAGTGTTTTCCTACAGTAAATGGCGGCTAGCACACCCCCAGTTTGGAGAAGCAGATAGGTTTAGAATATTTTCACTGCTCCACTTTGCTGTCAGACAGCCTTTTCTGATGGGAAACCACTGTTATAAATATTGCTCTCTCTTCCTAAACCAGACTCCTTTCGCATAAACAGTAATTTTACCTCCCAGAACACAAGAGCTGGTGGTCTACCGCTGCCTCAATCTGTTAGTTTGTTAGTGACTTTGGTGAACCCAAACCAGCCCTTTAAAACACTGAAGACAAACAATAACACAAAGTAACAGATTGAGGCAGCGGTAGACCACAAACTCCTGTGTTCTGAGAGATAAAATGAATGATTTTGCCAGTGTATTCTGGTTAAGCAAGAAAGAGCAATTTTTGGCTTATGTAACAGCAGTTTCATATTGTAAAAAGGCTGTCTGATGACCAAGTAAAGTAGTGAAAATATTTTCAAATATAGCGTACACTTAAACCGATACTGATTTTATATATGGCCATTTTATTAAGTGGCCAAAATTCGTTCTGTGATTGGCCCTGCCCACAGCAGTTCATTGCTTAGCTTCCATGCAGGTACTCCTTTCTGCCTCTCCAAACTGGGGGCGTTTCCATGGGCGCCACCAGCAATACTCTGACTACAGGTAAGTTCCTGATACAACCCCACTTCAAATCATCTCAACCCCTTTGTTCCACACGCCATAATTTTATTCAACTGCATTTCTTCCCTTACAAAGCTAGCCTCTCTCAGCTTTCTAAATAAACCACATCTGACGGTAATATTTAGATGAACCAGTCCCACCTCGACTTCATCGCTCTCATTTATCTCCTTGTAGAAGCCTGTTGGAGGAGGAAAACGCACATCCTGGAACGAGATCTGACGCTCGGGCTGCCAACTAGGACAGAGGGACACACACACGTACAAAAATAAGTGTGGATTTCATCGTTGGCAAAAGGTATCATTTCACAGTATGTTATATTTTGTTGTGTATGCAGCATTACTCACTTGTTTTCAAATGCCACAGTGACCGATCCTTCGTGAACATCCTTCACAAAGGCCTGGAAAAAAATCACAGGGGTAAAATCAAAACAAAAGTTAGAATGAAGGGGGTTTGACATACCTCTATAAACAGTCAATACAGCTTTATACTGTACTTCACGCGTGTAAAACGGTTACAGTTCTGCGACCCAAACCTGACCAAAGATCAAGCTGTTGGCAATAAAAACAGCCCAAATTGATTCCTTTTTTCGGGGTTTGGGCTTTGGCCTAGAGTCAGGTTTGGCTCTGTCTGCGTCCATGTGTGTCAAGTTCTGCAAGTAGGACATGCAATGCCTTGAAGGAAAAGAGAGAGATAGAGCCTACGTCTAAGGGTTGCATTAGCCTGGCAAGCTAACAGTCAGAGATGGATGAAATGAAGCAAAAACTTCCAAAAGGAGAGATCTCAAAATGCCCAAAATGATTCAGGGAAAGCTTTTTTATGGCACAACCAGTCTGACTTCCTTGACCTGTGACCAAACTCCTTACAGATTATGACAACTTGAACTGTCAAGTCAAGGGGAAGAAGTTCTGAGTTTACAAGCCATGTTTGATCTGGCCTCTGTGGGGAGGGGAAAAAAAGGCAGAAAATTTAGTTAAACTTTTATTAACACTTATGGTAGATGACTTAATGTAACATGTTGTGTGCAGGCGGTAAGGTGCAATGTGTGTGGTGTTATTGCCACTAAAAATGTAAGAAGTTTTGGCAAACACAACTTTAACCATGTCTTGCTTTTTTATCATTAATATATTGAAGGAATATGGCACATTATCAGCTTTCTATTCTATTACCAGAAGCAAACTGTGAGTGAAATGGTGGAAAAATCTACTTGAGGGATGCACAATATGGATTTTTTTTTTTCAGCCAATACCAGTAATTGCTTCTCATGGTCAATACCAATAAGATAGCCAACAATTTCATATTCTCATATTTTAAAAAGAAGTTCACATAACCTTTAGTTTATGCACACCTGAAGGTAAGACAGGTGTCATTACTGTTACTAAAGGAACAGTTCTAACCTTCAAATGTCCACTTAGTTTTCTTGTAAAGTCCATCAGAAAACTTAACAAACATACTTAAGCTTCTGTAGAACATTTTGCGTAGGAAACCAAATTAAATGTTTTGGCATAATCTGTCAAATCAGACATTAGTATAGCTGATATATGTGCAAATTTATGCTGTGTAAGGACAATATAGATTGATGTAGCTGGTTAGCCCAATAATTTCTCTGCTGCAATATTTATTGTACATCCCTACTTTCTGGTGCTTGGAACATGACGGTTTTTACATAAAAACATATTCAAATGCAAATCAATTTGCTCCTTTTAAAACAAATCTGTTTATTTTTCAGTTTTAAAAAAAGGTTAAAAAAAAAGACTAAATTATGTGGCTTATTCACGATATCATGAGTCTTCTGCCATTACTTGCTACAGTCAGAGACTTGACTTTGAAAAGACTTTAATGTCTGCAGATGAACATAGTCTTGATACTGAGTCATGAAACTCATTCGTCACCAAAAGACCACTTAAAGGAACTACCACATAGTCAAATAAAACGGTCTAAAAACTGCTTTTAGGCAAAACTAAACAATTAATCAATCTATTATCGAAACTGCAATATCCGGGGCGGAGGTTTAGCTCAGTTGGTAGAGCATCCGCCCCATGCACTGAGGCCGTTAGTCCTCTGCAGCAGCCGCTGGTTCGACTCCCGCCTTCGGCTCTTTGCTGCGTGTCATCCCCTCTCTCTCTGCCCCATTTCCTGTCTACTCTTCAGCTGCACTATACAATAAAGGCACAAAATGGCCAAAAAAAAAAAAAACTTAAAAAAAGAAACTGCAATATCCAAATTTCAGGGGCTGCTATTTCTTTTGATAAAGGTAAATATATGTGAAGATGCTTGTTTGGTACAGGCCGCAGTGAAAAACCACATCATCATCATTTTTTTCATCTTTCTTTTCCCACGAAAATTGTGTCTCACATCACAATCGCAATATCTGTCAAAATAATTGTAATTAGGGCTGCAACAAACAATCATTTTCATTGTCAATTAATCTGTAGATGATTTGCTCAATAAATCAATTAGTTGTTTGGTGTATAATATAATATAATAAAAAAGCCTGAGATAACATCCTCCATCCATTGTTTTACCCACAACCCAATGATATTCAGTTTACTGCCACAGAGGACTACAGAAAGCAGAAAATATGCACATTTAAGAGGCTGGAATCAGATAATTTTGACTTATTTTCTTAAAGAATGATTCAAACAGATTAATTCAATACTTGAGAACTGATCGCATGGTAATCGGCTCTAATCATAATTTTTTTTTTTTTTTTTGCAAATCGCTCAGCCCTACTTTCAGATTCAAAACTTAAAAACAACACCATTAAAACTGCAATAACCTCCAACCTACTTGGCTCTATTAAAGGCTTGACAAGTGCAGTGCCAAATTTACCACCTCTGGGATTAGCACCATGGACCCAGGCGTCAAAGTCCACTTTCTTACCAAGTGAATTGCTGAACAATATCAGTGCAGCTGAAGGAGACACACTATCTGTGTCCTACAGCTGTACTGTACAAGATGGAGCCTTTATGATATTTAGGAACTGAGTGACTTCTACCACTGATCACAGCAAAAAACACTGATCAGATCTCAATACAGAACAGTTAATCAGCCTATATGCTATTTATTAGAACATGAACCATAGTCCTGGACCATTATCTAACTAATGACATGTACTGTATTATACTTACTGACTGTTAGACATTTCAAGATAGCCTTAAACATTTCAATGAACAAGCTTGAGCAATTTTTAAAAACTCAGTTGCTCTTCAGTTGCAGCTGTTCACACGTCTGCATCACAGCCTGTGTCAGCAATTTTTTCAGGAATTCAAATAAAATACATGACAGTTGAGTCTAATTATCTCTCTAGTTCAACAGCGGCAAGCAGCAAAAGTTGAGCACTGTCGCAAAGTATGTATTTTGTTCTGTTTTAAGTGCATTTTGTGGATCTCTTAAACTAATCTAAAAATTGGCTTATTGTATTGAGTGCCATAATTTTGCAATAACACAGGCCAAAAAGTAAAACAGTATTCAAACTGTGTGCCAAAAATCACATTTTGCATCCGTAAAGTGACATGTTTGACAGTTGCCACACCCACCTAAGAGACAAAAGTGCATCCACTGCTGATACCCAAAAGCCAAGGAAAAATCTAAAGAATTAACTTTTTAATTTTCAGACAGGACTGATTTATATCCATATTCAATTCAGGAATTTGCTTTGGTGAAGTGCTTGGTTTAGACACTCTATATGATTCAGCTGGCACTGAATGCAGCATGAGACCATAATGAACATGTCTACAGAGTGCAGAGCAGGTGTGCAGCATGGCTTACAGGGCGACTTAACACTCACTGCCTCTCAGAATGCTTCTGATGATGTTCTGCACATTTATCCCATTCATCTTCCTTACATTAGTTTGACAGCAACAAAGCCTCTACTTCTAGAAAGATAACAAATACAGGCAATCACAATTCAATCTCACCAACTCTGCAACCATAGTAGAGCCCCTCTTTATCTTTAATGTTAGCAGTCTGCTGTTAACTGTGAAATTTGTAGTAAACAGTTACTAGATATGAAATGGTGCTATTTTACTTATTGTTCATAAATCAGTTTTTTTTTTATCTCCTTTTTGATCGTCTTCCCTCCTGTCTTTCCTA
This sequence comes from Lutjanus campechanus, assembly GCA_027495735.1. Lineage (NCBI taxonomy): Eukaryota > Metazoa > Chordata > Actinopteri > Lutjaniformes > Lutjanidae > Lutjanus > Lutjanus campechanus. The sequence goes on along the minus strand of JAJHUR010140513.1, from coordinate 25,058 downwards.
CACTCCTTATTTCTCCTCCTTTCCTTTTTCCACTGTTATTAAAGACAATCCCCCAAAGCTGGAAATACAGAGTTTCATTTCAAAGAAAAACTTTGTGAGTACTTTCACTTTGGATAGCTCAGTATATTCTACGTAGAGCTGCAATGATTAGTCAATTAAACAATTACTTGTCAACTATTTAATTATCCAACAATTGTTTTGATAATTAATTACTCATTTTGAGTCTTTTTTTTAATGATAAAATGTGTGAACATTTTCTGGATTCTATAGTGATCTGTAACAGTAAAGTGAATACCTTCACGTTCTGGACAAGACAAAATATTTGAGGCAGTCATCTTGGCCACTGAAACACTGATCAACAATTTCTGACATTTTAGGGACAAAATAAAATAAATAATAAAAATAATTGATAATCAATAAAATGACTGACAGCTTAAATTGACAATGAAAACTAATGCTAGGGATTCACAATTTAGTTTTTCTTTAGCCAACAACTAACAATTACTTGCTTCTCATGGCTGACACCTAGAAGAAAACTGATAATAATAAAGGCTCAGACGTAGTGAGTAAAGATGGATGAATAAATCTTCCACAGCTCTGACAAAACAAAACAAAATCTTACCGACATCACTTTTACAAGAAAAACAAAGAACAGTTCTGATTCTTCAAATGTTCATTTTAGTTTTTATAGTAATACATCAAAAAACTTCTCATATATACTTTGGCTTTTATAGAGTGTTTTTTCCTAAGAATTCATATTAAATGCTTTGACGTATCTTACGATCAGACGACAGCAATATAGACTGATATATGTAATATATACTGACTACATTATAGACTGATATAGCTGTGATAGGCTAACATCATTTATCTACCCCAATATTCATCATGCATCCCTATCTAATTCTATTGCAAAGAGCTATTTATTTTTAATTAAGCAACAATATTCAAATTAAATATTTTTTACTTGTAACTGAACTTTTTTTCCCTGGTGGGAACATTACTGCATATGTTACTAAGCTAAATGATTTCACTCCTTCCTCCACAACTGACAAACACCACTGACATATGGACTGAGCATAGGATCAACACATGTACAGTATATTAATAGCTGCCCAAGAATCCATGAACAACTGTCTCTGCCCCTGCCTTTTAAGACACAAGCTCCTAACAGCCTCTCTCCTCAGTCTGTGCTATAATATGATCAACAAGCCAATGCATAACCCTTCAGACTCCTGACTTTCTTACTTGTTGACTCTTGTCTTCAGGGTAACCCCGAAACTCTCAGCAACCCTGATTAAGCAAACACTACCTGCCTGCAAGGGGAAACGTATGGGCAAAGCAAGACAACACCCAAATGTGTTATTAAGCCTGGGCGGTATAGCTGAAAAACCTATCCTGACAGTTAAGTTTTGTACTGATCGATACTGATAATTATTTATCACATAGGTTGAGAGACAACATGTTTACTCCAAGATGTGGAAATGGTTAAGGTGATCAAATGAGTTTGTTGTATTATCGCTGTCTGATATAGGAAATATCTCATTATTTTAACTGCTTCATTATCAATATTGCAACAATACTGTAGGAAAGACTATTGGTGCTTTCAGAAACTATTAAACCAGTTAGATTTTAAAAAATAAATAAATAATAAGTGTAATGTGGATATATTGGCTGAATGGGTAAATGCAAATAATAGACATCTAGAACAGTCTGACATGCTTTTACTGTAAAGCAGCCTTAAAAACCAAGAAAAGACAACACTTATGCCAGATCATGATATGACAATATCCAAAATCTATCATGATATGTGGTCACAAATCACGATACGATAAAAGATCGATTTACTGCTCAACTAGGGCTGTAAGTAAGGATTATATTCATAGGTGATTAATTGGTTGATTGCTTTCTCATTGATTGTTTTAAAAAGTCAGAAAATGGTTAAAAATATCAATCGGTGTTTCCTAAAGCCTAAGATGATGCCCTCAAATGTCTTGCTTTACTCAAAACCTAAAAACATTCAGTATACTGTACGAAAAGAGTAAAGAAACCAGGAAATATTGACATGCAAGAGGCTGGAATCCTGGAATTTTGACTTTTTATCTTAAAAAATGACCCAAACCAATTAACTGATTAATCGTTGCAGCTCTGTGCACAGCCCTAAGTGTTATCCTGAATGAAGCTACTTTGGAAAATACAAATCATAACGAGATTTTGGCACCTGTGCCTCTGCCACTGTATCAACCCTTGCCCATCACTTCCCTGATAACATTAGAATACACTCACGTTAACACATTACCACAACTACCACAACAACTGCACCGATTTAATGTAATTTATCACCAACAACTAACACATGCAGCTCGCAGCAATGAGGTTATAGCAACAGCTTATCGTCAGCTTTGTTTACAGATTTTCAGCCTGCACGTCCCGGTGGAGGCTGGACAGAAGCTCTGAGGCCCGGAGATACAGGCAGGTAACGCTGTCTGTTGGCTAACGTTACAATTTAATGTCAGTTAACCTAACGTTTGTGCACGCTGTGGTTACTGAGGTAACAAAAGCCGAACAAAAACCATGAACTTACCTTATAAAAGGCCCCACTCGTCCCCCTCACTTCCACGACTAGTTCATCCATGACGCAAGTTACTACAGCTCGCTAGCTAGCTAACTACCGTTAGCGATGTTAGCAGCTAGCTAGCTAGCTGGCTAGCCTGACGCTAGCCAAGGCAGAGCGTGCTATCGCTGGCTTCGCTAGCTAGCCAAAACAGCCTGTCAGTCGGATGCGAGAGGAGGCCACGGTGACTGTGTGTGGCTGTAATGTTGTTTCCCGTTTTGAACCGTCAATGAATGCTGCGTTTGTTATGTGCAAATGTGCAATTCCGGATGTATAATAAATCAGACACGAATTATGTAGCAGTAGGCTAGGTTAGCTTGTACTAGCTAGTTATGTTAATGTTGTTTGATTAGTGGTGAAGCAGCTACTGCTGGTTGCATCTCTCCATGTGACGTCTGCGCTCTCTTCCTCTACTGAAGTCTGAGACTGACTACACTCATCTGAGCCTGCTGCTGCTCTCCACAGGTAATACACGGGAATATCTTTTCACATAGCAGGGCAAATCATCTGACTAAATAAAAATGTCCATTGTCTTTATCCTGCAATGAACCTCATTTCATTTTCCAATATTTCATCTACTTAATTTAACAATATGTATGCCCAAAAATAAAAGCAAGTCATTCAGTTTATTGGACATATACATTTTCCCGCGGAAAATACATGTTTTTCACATCAGCCATTGTGGCATGAAATAGTAGTGTAAACACAGGTGTTACCATTGATACTAATTAAGGTTCAGTTCCAATTAGTTCAAACAGAGGTTTGTTCATGTTGGCTCACTGGAAAGACTCTGCTACACTAGATGGAACAGGATCTTAATCAGTATCATTAGTAACACCTCTGTTTACCCTACTATTTTGTACCATTATGGCTGCTGTGAAGGGTGTATTGAGTTCTCTTGGTATGATCTTTGTTTCCTCAACTTCACCACTTTCTTCTGTGGAAAACAAATGGTGTCAAGGTCCACACTGGAGTTTCAGAACCAAGGACAGCCGCCATTTTCAGTCAATCAGTGAGATACTTCACTTGAGGTGGATACGATAATCCTCTTTTAATCCCACAGCAGCAAGTACAGCAGCAAAGGGGTTGACAGATAGAATGAAGCATCAATAAAAAGCAATAACAAATAAATAAGTAAACAAGCAAGATAAAACAAGAGTAAATAAAACACGAAGAACATACCGTATAAACACTATAAACAAAGACAGACTGTTTAATTTACACCATTGATAATGCACAGTTTGAATTGATATCGCACCTGAGTGGAACACTGATAATGCACAGTTGGTATACATTAATATTACAGTGAATCTATTAACTCAACTCTCAACTCAGCTTTATTTATATAGCACCTTTCATACAAACATGCAGCCCAAAGTGCTTCACATAGCAAAATTAAAACATCAGACAGGAAAGAAATAAAAACAAGCAAAGAATAATAAAAATAATAAAATAAAAACAAAAAATGTAAGAATAAAATTACAACAATAAAACAATAAAATTAATGTTGTTATAATTACATAAAAGGAACACTGGGGTAAAGAAAAAAGCTTAATGATTGAGGTTAAAAGACCAATATTATAACATTACTACCAAATTAACAATTAAAAGCCAGACTGAAAAGATAAGTTGTTACTCTCCTCTTAAAAATACCAAGAGAGCTTGCTGATCTAATGTCCAAAGGCAAAGAGTTCCACAGTTTGGGGGCATAAAAACAGTACTCTCACCAGTACGTTTGTGGGACACATGAGGAACATTTAAAAGAAAAGCAGTGGAGGACCTCAGTGATCTGGCTGGAACATAAAATGAAATAAGATCCCTAATGTATGGAGGAGCAAGGTCATTCAAAGCTTTATAAACGAGTTAAAGAACTTTAAAATCAGTTCTAAAAGTGACGGGTAGCCAGTGAAGTGTTTTAAGGAGTTGAGTAATGTGATCAATTTTCTTTGTTTTGGTTAAAACTCTGGCCGCAGCATTTTGCACTAGCTGCAGTTTCTTTAGTGACTTTTCGGGTAGGCCAGTAAAAAGTGAATTGCAATACTCTAAACGGCAGGATATAAAAGCATGGATGAGAATTTCTGCATCCTTCTGAGTTAAAAAGGGTCTGATTTTAGCAATATTTCTAAGATTAAAAAATGAAGTTTTTATTATGTTGTTAAAATGAGAATTCAAATTTAAATCTGAATCGGCAGTTTTTCTCTTTCAACGTTTGGTCCAATTAAAAGAATCTCAGTTTTGTTCTCATTTAGCTTTAAAAAGTTCTTGCTCATCCAAACATTTATGTCAGTGAGACAGGCGATAACTGAGTGTAGTGCACTGGGATCATTTGGTGAGACGGCACTGTACAGTTGTGTGTCATCAGCATAAAAATGGTAATTAACACAGTGGTGATTAATGATGTTTCCAAGTGGAAGCATATATAATGAAAACAAAATTGGCCCGAGAATGCTTCCTTCAGTGTGTGTGATATCTCGAACAGTGTTGATTGTAAAGTCTGACAGCAGCAGGAAAGAAGAACCTGTTGTGTCACTCCTTCACACACTTTGGGTGAAGTAGTCTGTCACTGAAGGAGTCATTGAAGGCTGGTGCATGTTCTCCATCTGGGATGACAGTTTAGCCATCATCCTGCGTTTCCCCACTACCTCCACTGAGTCGAGAGGGCATCCCAGGACAGAGCTGGCCTTCTTATAAATTCTTATGAATTATGTTTTTTGACTTTTCAAGCGCATTTAATACCATCCAACCCAACATACTCAAAAACAAGCTCATAGAGATGGGAGTGGTTTCTTCCCTTGTCTCCTGGATCACAGATTACCTGACAGAAAGGCCACAGTTTGTCAGGTTGGGGAACTGTTTTTCTGGGACATTAATGAGCAGCATAGGGGCTCCACAAGGGACTGTCCTGGCTCCATTCCTGTTCACATTGTATACAGCAGACTTTAAATATAACTCTGAGTCCTGCCACATCCAGAAATACTCAGATGACACTGCTATTGTAGCTTGTATAAGGAATGGACAGGAATCTGAATATAGGGATTTGATAAAATCCTTCAGTGACTGGAGTCATAAAAACTGCCTCATACTAAACACCTCAAAGACAAAGGAAATGGTCATCAAGCCCCCTCTGCCCCCTCTTCAGCCTGTGAACACT
>JAJHUR010140513.1:3294-19181 GCA_027495735.1 Lutjanus campechanus | reverse complement strand
GAGAGACACAATGAGGACGGTGGAGGCCATCCTAAACAACATGGATCATCCACTGCATAACACCTTGATGGACCAAAGAAATAATGGTGGTGGAAGGCTCCTCTCTCTTCGTTGTAGGACAGAGAGATATAGAAGATCTTTCATACCAACTGCCATCAGACTCTATAATTCTTATACTAATAGATGAGACTACTACAGACAAATGAATTTCCCCTTGGGGATTAATAAAGTATTTCTATTCTATTTCTATTCTATTCTATTCTTAATTAGTCTGTTCAGTCTCTTTCTTTCAGCAGTTGAAATGCTGCTGCCCCATCAGACCCCACCATAGAAGATGGCTGATGCCACCACAGAGCCAAAGTAGAATCACTGCCTTGCAGTTGTATGTCTCTACCAACCATTCAGGTCGCCGTTTACATCCATGTCTGTCCAGACTAATATGTATTGGAGACTGTATATAATATATACATGTACATGTACATGTATAATTCCAGTGAGAAACATGCCGTTTTCACTTGTGGTGCCCTCTCGACCCAGTGGAGGTAGTGGGGAAATGTAGAATGATGGCTAAGCTGTCATCCCAGATGGAGAACATGGTGTATTCCATTTCTACTGGAAAGTTGGAATTTCTGAGCTCCCAGTCAGAAATTTCAATTTGAACACCTCCTGATGTTGGATTTCCAACTATATACTGATTATTAGTACGTCTGTCTTTATTTGTGTCTCATTAAATCACTCGTACAGACAGTACAGTCCAAGACCATCTGTGGACATGTTGCAACTATCTTTGTATGTGCAAAATACTGTGAAATTACCTGGCTAGAGCAAACTCCAACTTGTTTACTTTTTATTTATTTTTTTTAGATTTTCTTTTCTGGAACATTGCCAACTCAGGTGTGATGTCATTCCCAGCTCCCTTTCGACTTCCGAGGTTAATGAAACGCAGCATATTTTTACAGTGGAGAACGGTGTTTTTGCAGAACATTATGATATTGCAGTGAGCTTTGACCTTTTAAATATAAAATGTCATCACTTCATCATTTTGTCCAATCAGATATTTGTTTGTAATGTTGTCATAATTAGTGTAGGGATTCTTGAGTTATGGCCATAAACGTGTTTTGATAAGTCACAGTGACGTTCTTGAGATATAACATTCACAAGAATGGGATGGTGATGAGGTCACAGTGACCTTGAACTTAGACCTTTCACTACCAAAATCTAATCAGTTCATTGTTGAATTGAAGTGGACATTTGTGCCAAATTTAAAGCAATTCTGTCCAGATATTCTGAGATATTGTGTTTACAGTAATAGGATGGACTCGAGGTCACACTGACTCTGACTTTTTGCCGCCAAAATCAAATCAGTTCATCTTTGGGGCCAACTAGATGTTTGTACCAAGTTTGAATAAATTCCCTCACGGTGTTCTTGAGATATTGCATTCACAAGAATGGGACATAAGTACGTATGTTCGGGTGGACAACTCTACAGCATAATGCCTCCAGCTATGGCTGTCTCCAGCACAGAGACATTAAAAGGTCCTCAGGAGTGCTCCCTGCACTCCAAAAGACCCCAGTTTCCTCAGCAAACAAAGTCTGGTTTTCTTATTAAGTGCATTAGTGTTGTCCAATCAGTCCAGTTTGTAGGTCAGATGAACACCCGGGTGCTTGTAAGACTTCACCATCTCATTGTCCCTAGATGTCCACTGGTGTCAGGGGAGAACGTTTGCACCTGCTGAAGTTCATCACCAGCTCTTTGGCTTTCCCGGCATCGATCTGGAGGCGGTTCCACTGGCACCAGTCCACAAATTCCTGGTTCAGTTCTCTGTACCCCCCTCATCCTCATCTGTGATGAGACAAACGAGTCATCAGATAACTTTTGCAGGTGGCAGTTTGCTGAATTGTGCGTGAAGTCTGCAGTTTAGAGGCTGAAGAGGAAGGGAGCCAGAAGTGTTCCCTGAGGGGCCCCTGTGCTGCAGACAACCATGTCAGACTCAGTTAACTGTATTTCCTTTGTCAGTGAGGGTCACTGGAGCTGTTCTTTAGTGTAGGACTCTGGCTCAGGATGGATTACTTTTGATTTAATATATTTACCTTGGGATATTTTGACTTCACTACTTAGATTTCCCCACATTTTCTTCATCTTCTCAATTTTTTCTATAACTTTTTGGTATTAAACTCACTGGTGGTCTGTCTCCAATCAGAAGTCTGTCTCTTGATAGCTGACTTGCCAAACCACATCATCTACTCCAAGAGAAAGTCCAGCCTGTCTGGAAGATCTCAACTTGACTAACCTTACAACATGCCTCAAAACCATAGAATTTGAATGAGTGTTCTTTAAGATGTCATGGTGCATGTCTTAAAGATGTTAATCGCTTAAACATTTGAATGTTCTCTCACTGGTAGACCTGGAGAGTCGCTACCAAGAAGAAAATAATTCAAAGAAAGGCAGATCTTTTGTTTTACCTCTCTGATCTTCTCATTGTCAAAATTCAGCAGCGCTCATCTGCTTCATCCATTAACGGACACACGATCTGCTTGAGAATTAAATTTTCTAGCCAAAGACAAGCAACAGCCACAAGCCACATGTTTGGAGACAGAGTGAGAAAGGTGGAGACTCATGCAGGCGGTTAAGTTTAAGATATGGCAGCAGGGAAGGAGGCAGAATTTGAAGTATTGGGGGTCACTGAAGCACTGACAATGAGATATGAGACGGGACAGAAGGACTTAAAGGGATCAACTATATAAAGATTAGGACAGAAATAGAAAGAGAGGGTAGAAACAGGGTGACACATGAAGGGTGAAATAAGATCCAGGTCAGAGAGGAAGAGAATGGAAAAACAGTTCCTGTGTGTGGGAGGGAAACAGGCTTGAACAGTAAATACCTTAGTGCATGGCCAAAACAGATGATACTGAAAACTTCATCATGGTAATGCTTAGGGGGCACATAATGTCAAAATCTGACCTAAGTTTAATCATTCAGAGAAGAGTTCGATGTAAACTGGTCTCCAAAGAATGAGGATCTGAGCCAAGTGAAGCTTCTTCAGCAGTTTTATCAGAAGTCCCTTTGTGAGATTGTAACAACCACAATGTTACATATGAAACATATAATAGAAGACAGTCTGATACAGTCCAAAACAATAATAAACACAGCCAAAAAACTTTGTCATCTGAGATTTAACAATTCTAATAAAATGATGACAACTTCATAAAATCAAGTAACACCACTCTTAAGGCTTTTGTTAAAGGAGTAACTTGGTATTTTGACTTTTAATCTGATTTTTTTTTTTTGTAGGATTGACTAGGTTAAATGTAGTGTATTCTGAGGATGAGGAGCAATCGTCGTGCTGAAGAGTCGTGACTCAACTTCTGTGGAGTCACATTAAGCTCAATTAAGCATAAACAGAAATATATCCATAATATATCCATAAAATTGGCAATAAAAATGGAGCTCAGCCAAAAGGTCAGTTGACCTTCGCCAGTCACATAGGTGAGGTTGATTGGCACTAAATCCAGCTCCTTTGCAAAATAGGCTTTAAAAATTGCTTGAGCTGGCTCTGAAAATAAAAACTGAAAACTGCTGAATAAGACAATAGACTTGGTTTCAACGTCCTTGTTTCTAGCTCACACACACTTTTATGTATATGGTGTTTCTCATTCACATTTGTTCATTTAAGCATCACATTTTATGGAATATTTTTTTCAAATTGCATTTTTATTGTTTTTTTTTCTCCTGAACTTAGAGTACTATGACAAAACAGAGGAAAAAATGCCAACCCACAGCTCAAACCCAAAGATATTCAGTTAACTGTCATTTTAGACAAAGGAAACCAGCAAATATTCACATATGAGAAGCCCGAACAAGAAAGATTTTTTTTTTTGTTGGCATTTTTGCTTGAAAAAGCATTTGAACAATTAATGGATTATCAAAATAAAACAAATTGATTGACTTTTCTTTTCAGCTCTAGTACCCTGTACAACTCATCAAGAGATTGTGTCCTGATGTCGCACGGACCATTCACTATAATGATGCTGTACAGATATTTATGTGTACATGATTTAATTCCACACACAGAAACCTTTTTTTCCCCCCAACATTGTGACTTTTTCAGACTAAAAAAATACCAGACCAAATTTCAAAATGTCAAGCCATCCCTTTAAGAGCAAATACAGGTTATTAAAAAAGTCTCAGATCGACTGGAAAAAAAGAACAAAATATTATGACAAATAAAACCTGTATGTGTATGTACAGGGGAAAGGGAAGGCAAGCAAACACACTGTACATTTGTATTCTTAACTTCTAGACCTGGATAAAATACATATTAGTTATGATTTCAAATGTCTGGAAAAAGAAAACTGAGAGAGCTTAATGTGATATTTGAAATGATAAGGAATAATAAATGCTAATAACAAGGCTGGCTTAATTATTTTCTTTTTCAATCATTTGAAACCAAGTCAAATGTTATTTTATACAGATCTGATAAGTTTATGAAGGAAATGCAGGCACAACATGTTTTTCTTCTTATTAGGCTAGTAAGGTCGTCTCACATGTATTACAGTGTCTACATTAGCCAGGTAATGCTAACCTAATGGTAAACAGAGCCGTAGATATTTGTTAACGGATAAAAAGTTGTAGGGTGTACCCCTCCTCTCGAACATTACAACCCTGAAGAGAATAAACGGTTTAGAAAATGGATGATATGCCGTTTTTTTTTTTTTTAGTGTTCTTTTGCCCAGCTTTTGTTGAACCTTTGGCTCCAGGTTGCGCGTCACAGATTTGCCCGTACTGTACATACAATGAGAATGAATACAGCCCTCCCTGGTATTTTACACTAATGTAATTTTAATTCAGCTGTATCAGCTGCTTGATCCCACTGCCACTAACATATGTATAACAGAGAGGGAAAATCTCTGAATAAAGATCACAAAAAAACTGATACAACTCAGACATTAGCTCTATGGATTTCACTTGGATTTGCACAGTGTTTAAATTGCTCAGTGGGATGAATTAATTAGGTCATGAGACTCTCAGCTTGGAGGGATCACCGGTCTGAAATGCTCACTGATCTGATTTTTTTTCTTACATATGGCATCCAAACATATTTCATAGAAGCGTATTGCTGTTCTGCCAGAAAAAGAAAAGGAGATCAGTATCTATTTATGTGATAGGTCTGTTGTTATAAGATTTTTTTCAAGTTATAACTATATTTTCCTGTTATAAAAACATATATAGTATATTGTTACAAACTTATCACATAATAACAAGAAACTTCTATTATTATAACATGAGGCATTTCATGTTATGATGTAATAACTTAATGTTGTAACATATTTTTGTAAGGTCATGTTATAACAATACAAGTTATGACAGGATGTGAAATGTTTTTCAAAGTATAACAAGATATTTGAATGTTATTACACACAAACTTATCACATTATAAAGAGAAACTTTTCTTGTTATAACAATATACAATTATACAACAAGTATAAAGTGAAATCTTTCATGTTATAATGTGATAACTTATAACAAATTTTGTCACGTTATAACGTGATAACTTTATATATTATATATTGTTATATTGCTAGAACTTGTTGTAAAGTTAAAAGTTGTCTGTTAAATGTTTTATGTTATAACATTGAATACACAATATATCAATTCTGTCACTGAAGGACTTTCGCAAATTAAAACTACAAAAGACGTAGTTTGATGACATCTTAAGTAGCGTGGGATCGTGGGAGTTGTTTTCGTCATTCTTAAACCAACACCATATCAGATGAAAATGTATCTGACATGACTTTTGCACAAATTATTTTCATTGACCAGTTAACATACTAAGATTTACCTCGCTCTCTTACATATCCAACGTATCCTGTGATTTCCCAGATGTTATAGCATCTAGACATTGTATTGTAGAAATGTTACATATTATAGCTTTAAGTATCATGTTATAACACTAAATGTGTCATGTTCTAAAAAAATAAATAGTGTATTACTAAAAAAAGTTTCTTGCTATCACACAATAAGTTTGTATGTTGTAATTACATGAAAGTATTTTGTTATAACATAAAAACATCTTGTTATAATGGCATACTTGTGTTGTAACACAATACTGACCCATTTTTCTTTTTCTGGCATGGCATCAATACGCTGCAGTAATATTTATAGCGGTGCTCAAAAGTAGGCTACAACATTAAAATAGGGTAAAGATAAAGTGAGTGCGCTGCTGTATCAAATTGACCGTATCACAGTGAGGCGTTCATACCTCCAACACTGAGTTATGTACAGTGTGTTCTTCTACCCAACATCAATCTGGGAACTACCTCAATGTAAAGCGTACTGCATCTCTGTGCACAGTAAATAATGAATATGGCTTTCTACAGCTTTTCATGCAGCCTGTATCATCCATGGCTCGAATACTCCTGGACTCATTCCTTTATACACACAGCAGGCTTAAGTCCACTCATAGCGTACATCCAGGCTCAGGCTGTGTAGCAGTATCAATACATCCATTATGTATACATGGGTCACAGTTTTCTATCATCTTTCCTGCCCTCTCTGAGACTGGAGGCAGTGATATTGACGTGGAGAAGACAGACACAAGACCTTCACCTTGAAAAACGTTCATTACAGAACATAAAGTTGCTGTGACTGGCTCTCTCGAAGTCACGCACGGCAAAGACGGGATGTTTCTGCATCTGCACACAAAGTGGAAAGCTGGATAAGCCACTGTGCAAGGTGTTAAGCGTGGAGGAGATTTGTTTACATCAGGGTTGGATGAGAAAAAGGAACCATGCCATGATGGCCCATCTTTGTAGGAGGGTGCATTTCTCCTGCACAAAAGTAAGAGGATCTTAGAGCTTCTGATTCGATATGTGATATGCTGGCTGACAACCTCTAGATGGTCTATTGACAGGAAACCTTGTTGTCAAGGTCTTCCTGACCTGCATAGGGCCTTTGAGCTCACCTGGACTTTTTTGCTCCTATTTTTAATCCACTATAACTTGCATTTTCTCATCTTTCCCATGTGTTCGTGATCTCACAGTGATTTTAAGTCAACTGCCCTACTTGTGAAGGATTGACCTAGATAGACATCAGATACAGCAAAACTTTGAGTCAAAAAGTGTCTCATTCATCCTCTAAAATAGTTGATATTTCCACTTAAGAGGCTGCCAGAGTGTTTGGTTTGTTGTATACACCAAACAAGACAGAGGCAGCTTTTTAAGGCAGTAGATAAAGGTCAGAAAATGCTGCTTTCAGCTGGGATATGGATGAAAATCAATAAGGACAAGGCAGCAAAAATAGGACTGTGATTTTAGAGTTCTAGCATGTTGCCTCAGTGTGTTTCTGTTAATAATGACTGTGATAAACACCAAACCAGGGCTTGTTCAGGAAATAACAGCCTTGCATCAAGACTGTTTGTTGTGGATCCTCAAATGACTCATGATAATAGTGTTTTGTTTGCATGTGCACCGGCCACACTGAAAGTCTCAGTTTCTGTCTACGTTTGAGTAAATTTCTACACTATACTGTCATCTAAAAGGCAGCATCATCTACTTTCTGAATTGTTAATAAATGCATCACTTCACAACCCCTTTTTCCTCTTTTGTCTCCATCCTCAAGAACAAGAATATTGACAATGTTTCAGTCCCATGCACAAGCATCACTGCTCCCTCCCTATCCTCTTCTTTGAAGCACATTGCTCTTAGTGTCAGCCTCAACTCCCCTATCCTCCTCCTAAACCAGAAAAGTTGCGCCTAATTTAAAAGACTCTTGTTTCAGCCTCACTCTCCCATCATCCCTCTCCTCCTCTTCCTTGACATTGTACAGTTACTCTTCTCTCTTCCCCTCCATTACGCCTCCCACTCCTCCTTTTCCTCAACAAGGACAATTACTCTTTGTTTCAGTCTCTTGAGTGAGTCGGACCCTCCCGTCCTCCCTCTCCACGTCTCTGTAGAGCAGGGATTTCTGGGCCTTCAGGCGGCACGCCAGCGACATGAAGATGGAGTCGACGTTCTGACTCTCCCTCGGGTCCTTGGCCGACGTCTCAAACAGCAGCATGTTGTGGGCATCGGCGAACTTCAACGCCATGTTGGAGGGCACCTGGGAAAGCACATATGTTGTGTTGTAAAGAACCTCTAAATCAGCCTAGGAAGGTAAATAAAGTATTTTATTTTCTAGTGGTCCTTGCTTGAGTTCCCCCACCTGTATTTGATCCACGAGGTCACACTTGTTTCCCACCAGGACTCGAGGTACTGATGCTGAGACCCGATGGCCATTACACTCCTGGAACACCACAGAGGTTAGTTTTATAAACTTTATATGCTATGGCCATGCTCATCTAGTATGTGAGCATAAATTTGAGCACCTGCGTGAACCCCCCCCCCATTAACGTCCACCTCTAGGTTGTAATTACAAGGTATTTATGACAGCTACAATACGTCCTACTTGGTGAGAAGACCTGCTAGTGCCATAATGGCTGCATAGACAAAATTCCCAATGGCGCAGTATAAACAAAATCCAATACTAACACTCATAGAATTGATTCAAAGGAGCTATGAAGCCTGCAAAGTGTATTTGTAGCTGCATCTCTTAAGCTTAAAAGGGTTAAAACATATGGTATGACAACAAAACAAAATAGCACTAGTCAACTTGGAGATAAAAGTCATAAAAATCCCAGTCTTTCCAGTCAGCTCACAGCATAACTTCAACATTAATTTTTATTCTACAACACCTAGTTATCTCCGACTAACAGAACTTACATTTATCCAACAGGTGACACCCTTTGTTTTAAATTTAAACTATAATGTGAACATGGAAAAAAATGAAATGACTAACCGTTATGTTTAATTTGTGGCACAATTCAAATGGGATCAAAGCCATTTTGACATGAAACAGTTGGGTAAACACAGGTGTTACCGATTAAACTAATTACAACTGTGTTCCATTAATATCAGACAGAGTCAGGGTGCTGCTATTGTGCATGTTGGCTCACTGGAGAGTCTCTGCTACACTAAATGCACCTTAATTAGTATCACTGGTGACACCTGTGTTTACCTTAATACTGCATATCAATAAGGCTGCCATTAAAAAGATCTATTGCTGGTCTGTTCTGTGAATGCAAAAAGGAGGAAACGAGCAAGCTGCAGCCTGCACTAGTAAGCTGAAGGGACAATCATGATGCCAAACATCTGAGGATTAATGTGTGGAAACATTTTGGACCATTGCTCAAATAGAAACATCTTGGATAAAAGTGAGGCCATTTCCTTTGAATGTAGCTGCCTTACAGTTACCACAAAAATGACCTGTTAGCTTGTGACTCAAGTAGCTGCTGACAGAATTAACCAACATCAAATTTACAGCGCAATGTTTTTAGGATGCAACATTCATAATTATTTATTATTTAAATAAATAATGTTTTAGTGATATTTTACTGAACCCTTGCTAATACTAGTATTACTGCTACAACTGCTAAGGTTACCACAAACACCAAGAAACACAATAATATTACATTTTGCAAGTGGTCATATTATACTATTATAGACTATTTTGTCATCAGACATCATCAGGCTTATTGTCACAGGAAAAGCGCAGGTAAACCACAGGCACAACAGACTTTTTTTTCACAGCACCAATACTGACATGAAATGGTAGCAAACACAGGTGTTACCAATGATATTAATTAAGTTCCCATTCCATTTAGTATAGCAGAGCCTTTCCAGTAAGCCAATATATGCATTAGCAGCACCCTGAATCTGTTTGACCTGCATGTAACTGAACCTTAATTAGTATTATTAGTAACACCTGTGTTTGCTCTACAACTTCATATTAATATGGCTATGGGGAAAAAGGTCTATACCAGGAGTCTGAAAGTGGCAAAACTAAATGGAATGCAGCTGTAAATTGGTATTATTAATTACACCTGTCCTTTTCTTGTTATAATATGTCAAAATGTCTGCCATCTACGATTACTACTAATTCAACTATTTGCTGCTAATAGTACAGCAACAACATAACTACAACTACACAACCGCTAAAACTAGTCATAGTTGTTTTAGTTATTTTCTGACTATTTCTACTGTTGATGCAACATCTAGTAAATATTACAAGGAAGAGGTAGACATAGTGAAAGTTAGGGCTGGGCAATATATCAATATTATATCTTACCATTATGAAACTAGATATTGTGATAGATTTTGTTTACTGTGATTATGGAATGTTTGTTTTCCTGTTTGTTTAAAGGCTCTATTAGAATAAATTGATGTAATTTCCTGAACTTGCCAAACTGTTCTAGCTGATCTATTATTTGTCTTTATGTACTTAATCATTATATCCACATTACCGATGATTATCAAAAATCTCATTGTGTTAATTAGGGATGTTAATGATTAATCATTAATTGATTAATCACTGTTAAGTTGAACCAATTAAAAATGCATTCATTGATGATTAATCAAGAGTCTAGAAATGACATTGATTGTGCCTAGTTTGACATTGTTTTGTCTGGCAAAGGCATTTGTTGAATAAGGAAACTTAAAATGAGGGGAAAACAGGAGAAAACAATGAAAATTTAAAAATAAAATTAGAATAAACATGTGTTATGTGTCTTAATTATTAATGATTGATTGTCAGCATTTTCAACTACCTGTTAAGGAAAATGCACAAAACTTGCATCACTTGCTTTTGTGAAAGCACCAATATCCATTCTCCTGCACATTCCACTTTGTCGTACCACCAGAGGCCAGTTATCTATCAAATATAAAGGTGTTATCTTATGGAACAAATATATTCACTTGATAGACAGCTCACCCTCCCTACCCGTCTATAAAAGGAAATCTGTGCTTAATGGAATTGTGCTAACTTCTGCTGCCACTGTAATTTGACTCCTTTGATGAATTGCTTAATTATTAAGCTTGTTCATTGTTGTTTTTAATTTTGTACTATGTATGTATTATTATTTGTATATTCCTCATTGGTTTAATTAAGATATTTTCATTTTTACTTATTTCATTTTATTTTTATTATTTTATTTATTTATTTATTTTTTCTATGGTGAGGTTCTCGATAAGCCCTCCCAGGGTTTCTTACCTCTCCAGCACTAATATTCATTTTATTTTATTAATTTCCCTTCTATGTGAAATACACCTTGTGTGTATTGGTTTATAAAGTGCAAATCAATAAATCAAATCAAATCAATTGTAGTCGTACCTACAATATTGTTGCAATATCTATCATTATATCATCTTATTTGGTCAAAAATATCTTGATATGTTCTTTTGTTTATATCACCCAGCAACAATACAACAAACTTATTTTATCACCTTGGCCACTTCCATCCTTTGGAGTACACAACATGTCATGACCTGTATGATAAATAATTACTGATACTGACCGATATGAAACTTCATTATTATAGGTTTTTCAGCTGTATCTCCCAGGTCTAGTGGAAGTTGTAATAGTTGTAGCAGTATTGTAGCACTCATTGGAGAGATTTTTCCTACATTCACATTGACACAAACAACTTTGAATAATTCATTTTCTAAGTGATCAGTTGGGGCTTTGTTGTCTTGCCTCAGCAGTGTTTAGAACTGTCACAGCATTAGCATTCAGAGATGCAAACAATGCTTTGTGATGGAAACATCACAGTGTCAACCCACAGAACCAGTGGGAACACTTGAAAATGGTACTGATGTTGCTCATGCTGCCAAAACAGCACAGTCAGTACATTATGACAAATCATCCCTTCAACTCTTTACACTAATTAAGACTTTTTAGTTGTTTTCTAATCTAGTGAGCCAGTTACCGACCTCTATCCATGTCTGTAGATTGCGGAAGGAAGCCATCTTGGTGACGTCATACACAAAGACCACCGCGTGGACGTTGCGGTAGTAGTGCTCCACCATGGATTTACGAAAGCGTTCCTGGCCTGCTGTGTCCCATACCTGCACCTGCGGATCAGACAAGTTTTTAGACTGTTTCTAGTGTTGAGTAAAACCACAGGCGGTGTATTTGGATGTCAGGGAAATAACTGCATCCTGAGTGACAGAATCCAGACATTCAAGGTTATTATGTATAAATTGCTTAATTATTAAAAGTAAATTAGAAACATCCAACAATATGACTCTTGTTACAATGAGTTGTCTAAGTCTGTAAGGGCTTACAAGAACCAGAACCTGCACTGTACCCCGTCAACAGGAAAGAGTGTGAAGATATTCCTGGCTACAAGGTCTCAAGAGAACTCTGCTCCATAGCCTGATGGGCTTTTCTGTTTAATCATTAACAAAGACCTCAGGCAGGTCTACTCTGGAATATATACAGCATTTGATGTATGCCAAAATCTAATGTAGTGACACAGGCCGAATTGTGGGTTTAAAACCAAAATAAAACACAGGATGCATAATAATATTGGCACATCTTCACTATCACCCGATAAAGGCTTTAAAATTAAACATTGACCCAAAATTTCTGCCAATATGACAGGCTGATGAGATGACACACCTGAGACAGTGTTGCCAAATGACAAATTTAGCAGTAGTGTAATGCAACTTTAATTTTTTTGTATTTTACCATCATATCTACTGAAACAGCCTGGGAAGGAGCCAGGATATTACAGTGAATGGCAGAGATGAGTCATGTGCACCTTACTATATGTATGTGGCTCACTGCTTTACCAGCTGCTTGATCAGTACAGTGGCACATGGGAGAGGTCAGCTCTCATAGCCTTCTGCCAGAAAGCCCTTTCTGGCAGAAAGCCCTGAAGGATAACTTCTCCCAACAGGAGTACAGCGCTGATAAGATGGCATTATTAGTAGTGCTGATATGATTGGCCATTCCCAAATCACAAAAAATGTTCTGTTGTGGATTTATTGAAATGACAAAATGATCATACATTCAGCATTTTTTTAAATTATTGATCTATTTCATACAGTTTCTAGCAAATTATGGTACAAACACGATAATTACCATACATGTAGCAATCAGTGAAAACTTGACAGCAGTAGTTTTCTTATTTTGCCCAGTGAATGTGTACATTTATAAAAGTATTGTACCAGTGGACCATCACGGTAAGAACAGACATAATAATAGATTTGGCATTCTTTGCAATTAGCTGGAAAAAATATGTGCATGTATCTTTATTGGCATTGACCAACAAGTTGGAAAATATCACAGCATGATGATTTTCAGGGCTGATCCAGCTATACTGCTCAATATCAGTTTCAGTGAATATTAACTGATAAACATCAGCTATAAAAATATCTAATTTGACAGATTATATCAAAGCATCTCATCTGAATTCTTAGGCAAAATGCCTAGTCATGTAGTGATTAAATAATCGATCTTTGCTCATTACATCTTATCCTCTCTTACCCTCAAGTGTGCATGAACACGCTTAACGGTAAGAAAGAAAACATAATACTAAAATGTGAAATGATCGTTTTTCTTATCACTACTGGTCATGAGAAGCAGGTAATTATTGGTATCGGCTGAAAAGCATGCTGGATATCGGCAGAAATCCAACATCGTGCATTGCTAATTTAGACCCTTTGCCACTGTGCACAGACTGTGCAGCCAAGTTGATCAAGTGTTTGGAGTGTTATTCACTGTCCTCGTCAACAAGGTCTGATAATTGGCTGAATTTTTTTCACTGCCTGTTCTCAGTTTACTTCATATCTTGAGGAACGTGTGAGTCCTGTCAGACCACGACTCACAAGCTCATTCATCTGGCTTAATATACTACTGTTTGCCTCCAGCACTGTATTCTACAGCTACAGTTGTTTAGATTATACTGTCTTCCTCAGCCAGTACACCTGTGCAGCATGTGGAGCTACCCTACAGCTGTGTCATTTTTAATTGCAGCATTTGATGGTTCAGATTCACCCAGAAGGACGAGGAGGAAGTGAGCTTTATTCACCCACTCTGCACAGAAGAAGTACTGGTATTGATTTCACCTAAAAATAAAATTTGGTCATTCAGTCAGAAGGCAGAGAGAGTAAAAATTATTTATAGCTCATGCTAGGTTACATATACCACACAGTATATTGTGGTCAGATTGTCAGCTTGGTTAATGTCTTGGTATCCTGTGCAATCGGTAGCACTTTATATATCAACATGAACAGCTCCCAGCACTCAGCCCAAAGCAACAGTGAAAAAGGACCAGTGAATTATCTGCTATTAGCATTTGAAAGAACAGGACTTAGCATCAAAGAGTGAATGCTGCATTCAGTGTCACTCGTGACATCAAAGCTTGGCCTTAGCTTAGCAAATTAATAATGCACAAAATAGATCTCACAAAACAATAATGAGGCTTTATATACCTCACATCAGTGTAGATGTCTTTTAAACCAGTGTCTTGTTTCCTTAAGAGGCAATCTTTAAATCCTTCTGTATTCTTCTATGTTGGCTTAGTAAGTGTGCTTTTCAAAATCAGCCTAAATGCTGAGATATAAGCAGCGGGGTATGAAGAATTAAGTCAAATTCAGACAAATCGCTGCACGTGGTCAGAATTCTGCCTGTCAACAGCTATGAATCACTAACACTGTTCTTTTTGTAAGCTGTCTAGGCTGAGCGCCACACAAACCTGAGAATCATTACCAATATTTTGACACCTTACTCTGTACGTCTATACTTGGTGCTCAGCTCTGCTATTTTTAGTCCTCTGCAGCTTATAACATTTGTTGTTGCCAGTCTGTCTGCTACTTTTATTCCCCTGCCAGAGGACTGGCGGAGGAAAAGGAGTCACCAAGCTGGATCTATTTACAGTCAGTCTGAGCTTTAATTTATATTATGTGCTAATCCTGTTATACGTACACTGTGAGAGATTTTGACTTGTGCTGTCGTGGAGTTGTTTATAACCTCTTTAAAGGCCCTCCTGCACCAGTGAAGCAGCTTAGTTTTTACTCTAACAATGAAAGAGTTCACTGTAGAGGCAATGAAATCACCATCTGGATGACACACACATAAATACACAAGTTTTTCGCTTCCTGTCTCAGCTCTGGAGATGAATAATCCTGAAGTCTGCTGGGTCTGACACCCCTACCTGCTTGTAAACCTTCAGCTCTCACAATAAAACCACCGGTGTTGAACAGTCAAATTATATTAACACAAGATCAAATAAAATAAATCCTCTACTCAGAAGTGTCATATCTCACACATAGTATTCTAGCTTTACCGCAAAGCTTGTGTTTATCATATCCTACACCCTTAAACAGAATAACTAACACCCTGAGGACTCTGCCACCTCTGCCAAAGTGGGGCTTAACTGTGGTCCTGAGGATGGTGCTCATGGTGAAACTCTTGGATCATTACTGTTAAAAGGGCGCGGTCCCCCTGGAGCGTAAATGTGACAATTTCATGGCAAACTGTCCATTATAAGCTGATAATTCTTCTGTGTCTTGATGGTGGCAAAACTTTTAACGGTCAGGAGGTCACCAAAACATGAGGAACAATCATCTGGGGACCAGAAATATCCACAACAAATGGACCAAAAGTACAGGCTAGTTAATATTACTATATCACTGGTCACATGTCAAAAAAATTTTTTTTTCCAAAGATAACAAGGGTAATGCCAGTATTTTTAAACTTGAGCCCTTTTATATACTTTGGAGTCTAAATGAATAATATGTAGGGATGGTCATCAACAACCAGTACCGGTTCCTAACTGGTCAGTACTAAAATATCAGTAAGCTCCTGCACAAACAATACTGCTATCAGTATTTATGCAGCTGACAGGGCAAAATGTTCAAAAGTGTGGCCTCACTTTACTAAATGTTATAACTCAGAAAACAATTTAACTTGTTACCTTCACAAAAAAAAGAAGAAATAATAACAAAATAACTGTCTGATCTTTTCACATCTTTTCATGTTATGTCTTTATTTTTTACACCAAATTATT
>JAJHUR010140512.1:2977017-3024983 GCA_027495735.1 Lutjanus campechanus | reverse complement strand
GGAACACCAGAAAATGTATCAGAGAGATATTAAACATGTATTGAAAATATTTGCATCATGTCAGTACAGAATTCACATGACATACACACACGCCAAGAGTGTGTTTCACTCTTAGTGTATATGCTAATATAACATATAATAGGCATAGCCAAAGATGAGAGGCCTGTGAAATTGTTTGTGGAATGGAAGTAGTTTGTGTAAATGAGTAATGATTGCTAAAAGTTAAATCATAAAATAAAAGTGAAGCCTTTGTAAAATAAATACATAAATATATAATTTTTTAGATAGAGATCATTTAAATGGGTGAATCTGTCACAGACCCTGTGGTAGAGTGCCACGGACCCCAGGGGTCCCCATACCCCTGTTTGAGAACCACTGCTCTATAAGACCTGCAAAGGTTGACCAGACCATCCACAAGATTACTGGGTATTTCTGTACAGTTGTTCTTAATGCTTGCTAGACTCTCTTTGAAATGAGATGAAAAGAGCCTGTGTTTATGTTTTTCTGGGCAAAGTTACAGTGAGTCTTACATTAGCCAGGTGAAAAGAAGTTGGAATTTTCTTTTGATAACTTTATTTTTGACGTAATACTTTTTGGTGATTCCAGTGGAAACACTGCCTTTGTCCACAGGGGCCTCCAAAATCAGCAAAATATTGAAGTTCCTTGTAGTTGCTTTGAGTAACTTTAAACTTTAAATATGTCAATGTTGACTTTTTGTTTCACATGGTACACTAATCCCGGTCTCCTGGGTCAAAGTGCTCGACTTATCCCTCCATCTGTAGGCTTCCCTGCTCATACTGCTCCTGTCATAATTACTATGGGCACTAGAGGTGCTGCTTGCATGGACAACCTCTACGCCTGTTTTCCTGGTTAGGATTGGCTGAAACCACACAGCATGCACCCCTGAATTTGCAGCCTCCCAACATATTCTGATTGGCCACTTCAAATCTGATAGAGCTCATCTTTCAAATGTAGGGGAGTTAAGGTCAGAGCCTTATTGAGGCTATCATAAAATGTAATATCAGTTTATACTGAATGTTTTTTTGTGTCTTCAAATTACTTGTATCTTAATGGAATACATTTCCCACAGCAGTATCTTGTATTTTATTTGAATACATTTTAAGAGCTATTTGAAGAGCTTTATTAAGCGTGGAGCGAATTGTTTTTGTACATGGTTGAAATAGGCTGGATTTGTGTTCATGGCAAAATGTTTGAGGTTTAGAACAGACCTGTGCATATGCAGATTTCTCATTTGTGTGTGTGTTCAGATTTTATTTGTATGTTTCTGAATGACCTTTTTTTTTATTTGCGTGTGTGTATTTGTTTTGCTTGTGCATGTGTGTATCAAGGTCAAGCTCTTGTTTGTTTAGCGCTCTCTGTCTGTAAGTGAGTGATATCCCAGATCTTGAGGGAAGGGGAGGGTCTGGCTGTGCTATGAATGTATCTGCTAAGCCTGGTCACAGTCAGCTGACCCTCTGCCCCCAAGGTAAAAACAGGAAACACACACATATTCTTCCTCCTTATCTCTCTCTGTCTGTCTCTATTTCCTCCTTTCTATAGCACATGCATGCAAACGTTAACATTCACTTAAGTAAACGACAAAAACATAAAAAAGAAAAAAAAAAAGCCTAAGCAGGTACATTCAGGTCTGCAAACATCGGTGCCAAGACCCACAAACAAGCCTGTTGTGCTGGAGCCAAGTCTGCCTTGGACCAGAGGAGGATTGCTATTCAAAGGCAGCAGCAGCTTTGGTGACTGTGGAGAGTCAGGCAGCACAAAGAGCCAAAAACAGAGCAAAGAGAAAAAAGCGACAGACAAAAACAAATGCTGAGCTACTGAATGGACAGCAGAGACACCAAAGCACAGAGGAACAACAGTCAGGCAGCATCTGAAGCCTTCAGAGAACCCAGAGATCATTTGAACAGACAGAAATGTGCAGGAAGCAGCTCAGTTCAACGTCAGCATGAACAAGTGCAACTTTTTTTTTTTTTTTTTTTTTTTTTTTTTGACATGAGGGTGTAGGAACAATTCATATTTTAAAAAGAAATCTATAGAGGGTTGAATCCTGATTGCTGGACTGCTTTGTTTAGCTGTTTATCCAAAAGGCAGAAAGAATGAATAGCAAAGCATCTTCAGTCCAAACTGCAGCCTTTTATAAACACAGCTGCACTTTCACAGACATTTTATAACAACCTTGTAAAGATAGACTTAGACCAAAACAGGGGCAGAGGCACGTGGAGGTGTCAGGAAACAGCTCACACAGTCAACACCAGACAGCTGATTGCTCAGTTGCATCAATAAGGCTGATATATATCAATATTTTGAGCCGATACTATGACAATACTCTGATCTTCTTGTCATAAGACAGCTGCTATCTGCACAGGAGGTACTGGTTTTATTATGAATAATTAACAATGAAACAATCAACATCTACCAAATACTTTAAAGGATCAGTTCTAACCTTTTCAATTTAACTTATCTTTGCATAAAGAACTATCCCTTTAATGGAACAAACTGGTGTGTTTGCATGTTTTAGAGGCTTGAATACAAAACACTGATAGACTGGTTTACACAAGGGATATTCAATTTGCTTTGCCTGGGGGCCACTTTTGCACAAGGACAGGAAGCCAACCATCAGTTAATAAACAACATTAATGATGTTATTTATCAGCTAAAAAATAATAAACATTAAAAGGCTCATAACCATCTTTCTTTGAATTTATTTATTTTCAATTTAATTGATTTATTAACTTACAGACTAAATTGATGCAAGGACTGACAGATAAATTTGATATTTTACTGCATTTAATAACGGCAAATACCTTTTAGTTGTTCTTTGGTGACACTTGAAATAGTTTATAAAACATTAAACAGCAGGAACCTCTTGTGTTCCTACCAGCAACAGAATGAAAAGCATATTTAAGCTTTTTCAGTATGAAATAAACATTTCTGCGTAACTTGTACTACTTTTCAGTTAATGGTTGTCCCCTGCATAGCTCACCGTCTGATCCTACTGCGCTTTGCACAGCCTGAAAGGCCGTCACTGAAAGATCAGCCGTCTGTTAGTAACAGCCTCATTTATCCTATCATGCAAAACTGGCATATCTGTCCCTCCTTGATGGGGACAGTGTCCATTTATTTTTACTGTGTATTAGAAAATGGTCAGAGGGCCAGTTTGACGGGTTTTTTGAAAATATATTTTCCCACTGTTTCCTACTGCTTCCATTGGTTTCCATTCATTTCTGTACAGGATGAAAATTAATTTTACCCTTAAAACTTTGCTTGTGTACTTCTACCCACTACCTAATCAGTTTTAACTACTTAATAATGTCATTACTGTGTGTTAATGCAGATGATGTACAGAATAATGATTGGAAAAGTCTGCACCATATTATGTCATAACAATTGTGTATCGTAAACAAAAATTAATCTCACTTGTAGATACTCTATCTCTGTGATAGATTGCTTAAAGGAGCAGTGTGCAGGATTCAGTGGCATCCAGCAATGAGCTTACAGATTGCAAACATCTCGTCTCATTCTCCCCTGTCAAGCATGTGGGAGAACCTATGATGACAACAAAAGTCACACAAAATGCAAAAGGCCATGGTGGGACCCACTCTCTCTGTTGATATAAATCCTTAATTCTAATGTGAAGAAAACACAACAATTCTTATTTTGAGGTGATTATACACTAATGAACATTTAATTTCTGCCATATTCTGCCAATAAACACCCCTAAATCTTACACAGTGGGCCTTTAAACAGGTTTAAGGAATCTAAGCTAAAAGATTTTCCCATTGTACAAAAATGAATGGAGGCCAATAGATGCCTGGGAGGGTACAAAAATGTACATTTAAATTTTGAAAAAACATCTTGCATGCTTTGTAGAATGTTTAGCTGTAACTTTAATGTAACTATTATTTGTAACAAATGACATAAAACTGCAAAAACACCTAGATGTCCTTTTATGTTTCAATGGAAAAGAGAACCAGCAAAGAGATAAAAATAAGCTGAATAAAGCCAAATGAGTGTGAAAGAAATGCATAAGTTTTGAAAGTATTTTTTCATTGTCTGACAGGAGAGGGACTAATATTTATTTGTATAGTTTTCAGTGATGGGATTGAGAGATGTGCAAGGCTTTGAGCACATGACAACTTCTGGCCCATTTCCTGCTAGTGAGGCGAGGCAAAACGGGGCCAGAAGGCACTCTCACAGCTTCAGACCTCTGCATGATGTAGGCGGCTTCAAAGCGCCGCCACCGACACTTCGTCAGAAAGAGCCAGGGGGAAACGCCGGGGGGATGATGGTCTATCTCTTTGCCTTTCTCTACCTCCTCTCATCCCTGCTTTCTCCTGCCTCCCCCTCCTAGTCCTCCCCCTCCTCCTCCTCCAGCCCGAGCCAGCTGTCAGTGGGAGTATGCGGAGGCACTGCACTCTGTCATATGCACTAACTGGAGAGCGAGGGCGGAGAAGGGTGGATAGAGAGATCTGAATTTGGTGTCAGTAGAGTGATTAGGCCATGTACAGTGCTGAGGAGAAGGAGGCATCAAGAGAAACAAAGGCAGAGTGCAGGAGCAGATATGGGATGGAAGACAGGACAAACAGAAACATGGGCGGATGATTACTTGAGCCAGAATGACCTCTCGGTTGAGGGACAGATAAGAGATGGATGGAGGCGATGGATGATTGCTCGTAGACACAAGATGGAGGATGAGGGCCTGTCTTGTGTTCAGGAGCACTGTTGAGCAGGAAGGAGAATGACAGGAACAGCAGCAGGGAGCCATATGGCTTTGACCTGCCCTTAAATCTCACATTTAAATGTATTCCTGGGAAGGCAAACGATTTGATTTTTAATGTAAATGTCTGAACACATTCCCACTGAGCTCGTGTTCAAACATTCAGGTGTGCCTTGGTATAAGAAAACCACATACGTAAAACATGCACTTCTGTCTGTGATTATGTACCAAATAACAGCACAATGGACCATTGGTTTCAGCAATGAAGAAGATGGCTTTTCTATTCTCTCCATGTGTTCAGTAAATGATCAAATTAAGATGCATGAGTGTGCTTTTCTATCCGTCACACTTGCTGTGCACAGAGGGATCTCCAGCCAGACCTGCTTTGCTGGAAAAAAGAAAAAGCATGCATTTCTCTGCAACAGAATTCTTGGGTTCCTTGGCTGAAAGATAAATGTGGAAAATGGATCTGTTTATACCATAGTCCTGCATCCAGCTGTGTAACGTACACAGCAGTGACATATGCTGCATTCATGTGCTCCTTGGATGGTCCCATTTCCCGAGTTTGGAAGTTGATTTTTGTGTGTTCACAAGCTTTTTAAAATTTTAATTCGTAGTGTGGAAACAACATGGATGCTTCAAAGGGTACAGAGTAGAGGGTAGAGTTATTGTTGTTGTAGTTGCTGTAGTGTCTGGGTGATGGGTGGGCTGACTGGTGTCCTGGTAAAGATTCATGTTGCCATCCGAGTATGTTGAACAGTTTGAAGCTGTACTGCAAAGTGATTTTGCTGCGCCAGTAGATTCAGAGGTCAGTCTCTAAACATTCTAAACACTATGAACATGCTCAATAGAGACCAAGGGCTTCCAGCTCCCACCAGGGCACCCAAACTGAGTGCAAACCGTGCAGACAGTTCTTTAAAAACTGTTGCATTTGAAGAACCAATCCAAATGTCCCCTTATATGTTTTTTGCAGAGATACTCAAAAGTAATTTTTTGCAAGCTCAAGCCAGGTCTCAAGTGTCTTGTGGTTTTAATGGGCATTATGTCATCTGCTGCATGTCATCTGATGTGCTAGGAACACTGCATATGCATAACTATATCTAAAATTCAAAGCATGTACTGTATCATCATTATTCCTTTATTTATTAGTATGCAATATCAACAGTGATTAGGTGTTTAGTGTATGATCACTTTACACAGGCTATTTCAATGCAGTAAATTATGCCCAGCCACAGCATCATGCATGATAACACATCACAGAAGCCCATATGAGCCTCAGTTGTGCAGCCCAGGAGAATATCTGACTTTCTCCGTGAGGGGATGAAGGCTGGGAGCAAATAAAGCCTGCTGCTGTAGCCTGTTACACACTGTAACAGGCCTGTGAAGAGCAGCATAAGGAAAAAATGTGAATGGAAGAGCAAGAAGAAGACCAAGAAACCGCAGTCATTTCTCTGTGCAAAGCGAAGATGAAATTAGTTTACAGTTATGTTCGAACAGGTTTGAGCTAAACATGTTTGCTAACTATCGATGGTCACAAACATTAACTTTCTCATTAACTCACAAAGTTACTCACCTATCCAGGAGTGCTTTTAGGTGCCTGATAAAATTTGATGTGGTCGATCAGCATCCTTTATCTCTGAAGATGTTGCGTTCAGCTGAAGATGTTGCGTTCAGCGATTCTTCTGTTTGGGCCTCCTGTGAAGTTATTATAGCCAAAGTGACAAATGGCACATCAGCTGTAGGTGTGCTTGCCATGTGTTGTTGCATTTTACAGTTACCTGTGGCCATGCACAGCATGATAATGAATAACATTCAGCTCATAATTTCCTTAATGTTAGTGCACCAAAAAACAAAATCAACATCAAGAACAAGTTTAGTCCAAGTCAAGTCTCAAGTCTCTGTGTTTGACAACTTTAGTGGCAACACTTAAATAACTACATGTGGTTTTCTGGATAAGTCGGTCTGTTTAATAAATGAGAACCCAACATGAACATTATACTGTGTTAGGTATTGTTATTTTGTGTCTGCAAACAAGCTTGACCATTCATGAGCTTGCATAATCAATTATACAGTATTTTGTGCTCAGTGATACTGCTGCATAATCTATACCTCATAAACTGCTGGAAAATGGCTGAAAGAAAACAAACATTGGGTTCTTGCTGACTGTAAGAACTGTCTGCTCAGTGACAAAAGCTTCTATATTGTGTCACTATGTGAAATGTCACCCAGGTGCACTGGGGGCGACTCATTAGCGCCAGGGGGCTCTGCAGCAGTGGATCATAAATGGATGTGAAATGAGCCCAGGGCAGCCTTGAGATTTTGCTCAAAGAGCAGAAATCAATATGAAACCCAACTATTGCATCTACTTCATTACAGTGCAATGAATTTATACTTTGTGAAGTTGATCTAATTCCAGCCCCACAGGTCATTGGGATTGCTGATACTGTTTTGTGAACACATGAGGGCTTATGTGACATGTTTAGGTTGTCAATAGTTTGGACAACCTTAAAGTGTCCTTGTGACTCGGCACCAAGGAGAACTGACTGCTCTACAGGCAGCAGCGCTTTCAAAAGGAAAAGATCTTATTTAAATCCTTGTTGTGCTTTACTTGTTCAGGGAGGGGCAAACTCTGACAGCTCTCACAACACATTACATATTTATTACAGCACACTGCAGTCGTCAATTTTAAACCAATATCCTCCTCATCATCATCTTATTGTTTCCATCATCATTTAGCAACCTACACAGCAAATGGATGCCGGTAATGTATGTCGCTAATATCTCCCAAAAGTGAAATATTTACAGCAGACAAATAGAACTGCACATTAAACTACTCAGCCAGGTTAGATTGCCTAATACACACAGCACGAGTGAAACTTTTTTTGTTGTTTTTTTTTCCTCTGGACTCCAAGCAGACAGACGGACACAGTGTGATATCACATTAGCATTATAGCTCGCAATTCACTATTCCCAGGGTGGTGGATACGGTAGCCTAGTGGGCATAATGTGTGTCAATAATGAAAAAGCATCAAAAACCTAGAGTGCAGAAACTGAATTCTGACAAAATTGGCCATTTGCAGCAGGTTGTAATTTTGGAAATAGCCTTGATGAAAAAATGAAAGTATTTTGCCTGATGCTGCCCGGCCACTGATATAGAAAGTCATATTAAACTCTGGAAATAACCTGGCCCGCCAAGCCCCCGGATGACTTGGCTTTCTAGATTAAGATTAGTTATTTTGTGCTCAGCTTTTTTGTTTCACCATATTTCTTTTTGCTGATTAATGGCTGTAATTTGGAGAAAATCTGTGGCTGTGCTGTAAAGCCTTGAGGAATATATTATCCTACACTGTTTGTCCTTAAATGTTCTTAAGATATGGAGAAGAAAAATTAGATTTTATAGGGAGCAAAATATTAAAATAGGCTTATAATTTTCATTCCTTTTGATTTAGTAGTATATCATGTGTATATAATAGAATACACAGTAATTTGAGACTTGACTTCAGACTTGAACTTGACACTTGACACACTTATCATCAAACATGAGCTATCTCTGTTATCATTACCCATCTGGTGTACAGCCACAGATGACTGTAAGCTGCAGCAACACCATAGCAAACGCACCTGCAGCTGCTGTGCCATTTGTCACAACCTTTGGCAATAATAACTTCACACAAAGACCCCAAAAAAACAGAACTGCTAAAAGCAAAATCCCCTGTATCAAAATAAAGATGCTGGATCAACTACATCAACCCTTATCAGGCCCCAGAAAACTCACCTGGCTAGGTGAATCACTTGGTAATGTGAAAGTTAACGTTAGCGTCTATGGATGGTTAGTGAACATATTTAGCTCAGTGCCAGCTTTCTAAGGTTAACATGTTAGCTTTGCAGCTAAGGGAGGTTAACTTGATTTTATTGGTGTTGTTTAAAAATTTTGAAAACATGAGTGTTTGTTTTCCTGCCACACTTGTTTGCATAGACTGCTGGCTTTACAATGACTATAAAAATGGTTGAGCAACTTAATAATCTATGTTCTGCTGCCACTGTCTGCTGAAGTAAAACAAGCCTGCATTAATTATCAATGTTGGCTACAGGCAGGTTACAGGTTTATTGTTGACCACATAACATTACAACAACACTGAGAGGCTACAGCTGTGGTTCTCAAACTGTGGGCTGGGCCTACTCCCTCTGGACAAAGCTGAAGCGAAAATATCCCGAATATGATTGCTGCCATCTTGTGCTGGTGCTGGCTGGTGCTGGCTGGTGATGGCTGGTGCCAAAGTGATCACAACCATAACAGACTCGAGACTTGACTTGGACTTGCAAAAAGTGACTAGTAAGCATCTCTGGTATGTCAGTGATGATAAGTAAAAAGCACTGCAATATCTTTAAATTTAAATATACCTGTTTCTGAGGCTCCCTGAGGGTCCCAGCACCTCAGCTTGAGAACCACTGCTTTGGTTTCTCTGTCACCTCTTTGTACACAAGCTCAGGAAAACCTTTTTGTTGGCTATATACCACTTAGGTCATTTCCCAGTGAATAGAAGACCAAATTTAATTTCATCACTGGATGGTGTGGATTCAAATCTGTGCATTGTCATCTGTTTGTATTACTTTTTTTTCTCCCTCTAGATAACGCCGGCAATATTTTCTCTGCCTCCCAGAATAATCCTTAACCACCAGAGATAGTCCAAGAGAAAAGTTCCTTTGAGATAGGCTACTCAGGAAAATTGAAAAAGTTATTATTAATCCTACTGCCCGGCGCCATGCTAAAAAAAAAAAAAAAATGCATACACTCGCATGCCAAGACACACACACACACATCCACACACACCTTACAGACAGACTGAAAGTGTGAAATGAGGATTATTTTTTCTGTGTACCATGGAAAACAATAAGGTTCTCCTTGGCAAAAGGAGACACGTCTCTCAGAGATTTCTAATTTTGTTGCAAAGAAATGAGAATATTTGACATTTAAGCATCAGTGTTGATTGCTTTCTCTATGATAAGAAAAATACTGGGATGAATTTAGCATTATATTAAAGTCTGTCTACTATCTTACTCTGTTTTTCTTCTTGAAACTTAAAGTCCTTAGGCTAAACTGAAATCCTTAAGTATAGAAATATCACTGTTGGTAAGCAGTTACACCGAATTCAGAGATGTTTTTTTAAGGAACAAACAAAAGGTGAATTTAAAAGTATGAAACAGGAGGTGCAGACTTGTGCCAAGATTCGCCTACATTGGGCTGACAATATCTATTTCTGTTGCAGTCTGCGTGATAAATTAAAACAGTTTCATATTGATGATTTTTTTTTAACCAAGATTAATTCCATTCTCAGGCAAAAATAATATTAAAGTATAGTATTTAAATTACATATGTGTACATGGTACTAAATGTGAGTTTACAATGACTTACAGTAATTGTATGGAGTTTTAATTCCTGCATTAGCCTTACTATATACATGTGATCTACGATTTTAAAGTGAAAAATGTAACACCCTAACCTTCAGAAATGGGTACAGCAGACCAAATTTAAAATATTAGAGCAAGTTGAGCGAGGGGGAACCTTGCCTCCTCCTCTCCAGACTTGTAGCTCAGGTGGGTTGTCTGCAGGTTGCAGGGGCACTGACCTTAGCAGACTCAAGAAAGTAGTATAAAGAGAACAAATAAGTGTCCATGATGTCTGCAGCTTCTAAATGATTATTAATGATTTCTTATGACTCATAAATAGACACTCATTCAACATTAACTATTAATTGTATCTCTATAAAGCAGCGACCTCAAAGTCAAATTGGTTTGGGGCCACAGATGGTCATCTCATACAGCCACTTCAACATTCAAGTTCTGCAAGAAAGCACAATATTTCAGAAAATTTATTTTTTGTTTCCATTACTAACATATTTTGCCATACAACAAAAAAACTAACAAAAAATGCAAACATTCTGCATTGGACACAAAATTGGTCATAACACTCCTGGTGAAAATGGCTGAAGGTTTTGTGCTTTCATCACCACAGCGTATGCAGAGAAAACTACAGCTGCGTCACAAAAATAACTTGCTACTCCACTCTGCCACTGTTTGCCAATAGTGGAATATTTTGGAACCAATCTATTCTCTTCTGGACATAAAATATCAGCAAATTGCAATATCAAATTACTATCAATAGAATAGTATTATATTTTTATTCCATTTTAATTTAGCACCTTATCCTCTGGATGGATGGATATCATGGTAATTTTATGATTTTCTACAGTAAATAGGCTACATATTCCTCCTTTAATCACATACACATGTGGTACTCACTGAGTGCATTACAGTGACTCAAATGTATTGGATTTTAATACATGTGTTCTATAATGGCATTTTAACACTCAACATGTTATTATGAGCTTTTGTATGCTTAAATAGTTTCATCTATTGAACTTCTTGTTTTCATATGAATTTAACATCACTTTTCCCACACAGGGAATTGTTAATGGTGTCTATTAAAACATGTTAGTCAACGCATTTAACAGTTGTTTTATATGGATCCCTCCTCAGCGTGGCAGACTCACGGTGAGCAGGAGTGGGCTGGGATGCTCCACAGAGGAGGGAGTGGAGGGCGGAGGACGTGTGTGTGTGTGTGTGTATGTGTGTGTGTTAGAGAGAGAGAGTGAGAAGGTGGAGGGGTGGGGTGGAGGAAAGAAGAGAAAAAAAAAAGCGCCTGAATCCATCTCTCTCCTCCCTGTGACGTCGCTCGGTCTGGTCCCGGGGTGCACTGCTCTCCGGTCCCGGCTCAGCACAAACACTTTAGTTGCTGCCTTCACCGTCCGTCCACACGAGCTGCGGAGCGGTGCTGACGGTGCGGCGAGGCGCTGTTTACGGGCACCTGGTGTCCTTCTCCTTCTACTCCACGCTGCCTGTGTTGTCCCACATATCAGTGAACTGTTTCCACACTCTGCCTGAAGAGAGAGGAGAGAACCTGAGGCGGTGAATAAGAGGGAGAGGGCGGAAAGAAAGAGGAGAGACGAGGAAAGAAGTCGCCGTGGTCCTCTCTCCTTCCCTCCCCGGGCTGAATCTCCACCGAGAAGATGCTGAGACTAGCCGGCGTGTTGGCTGTTGTGGCTCTGGGGTTGAGCGCCGCTCGCACCAAAGGTACGGTAGGTGAAGGGCAACTTGCCTGCTCCGAGTGGTGCGCATCTGGGAGTGCGCTATGGCTTCATAATATGTGACTGTGGCTGGAGAGGCAGTGTGTGGATGCAGCGAAATGCCCATCTGATCAACGAGTGATTGCTGAGGTGCTGATTACAGTCTGTCTATGTGCCGGATGCTCTTTCCTCAAGATAATGACTGTTATTTTCCTGCAGTGTTCCTCTTTGGACTCGTGGAGACTGGACACTTAATAATCACTGTACAACTGTAGGCTACAGCCCCTAATAGCACTTGAGGGCATTTGTTTTATCTTGTATGGCATCCCCACAGTAGTTCTGCAGAGATTTACAGTGTTTCTGTGGTGCTCAATACTGAGCTTACCCTGACCTTATTATAGCTTGTTTTTGGGTTAATCTCTTGTGGCATCACTATATTATAGGTTTAGGGACTTGCAGTTTTGTTGTGTTAAGTCTCCTCTTCTCATTTGTTGCAACGTTACTAATATTTTTTGTAAAGGACTGGATGCAGGAGATGCCTTCTAATATATTGATGAATGTTCTGAGACTGTTGGTCTTTCCTGTTAAGGTTTGTTTGTGAGTGATAAAGGTAAAGGTGGATAAGAGGAAAGTGGAACAGATAATTTGTGAATTTGTGAGTCAGTATGTGGAAAAAGATAGCTTTGGCACCTTCTGATGCCTTTCAGCAAATTTGAAGTTGAAAATAGGCAATATGTCAGTAAGTGGTGTTATTAGTGCTCATGTGGCCCCTATTTAGCTCATGTTCAGCAGTATACATTCAGCTCACCTCTGGACATGGAAGAGCAGATTCGAAATCAAGACTAAATCACTCCCAAAGAGAAAAGAAACGGGTTGTATGCGTACATGTCAACCCTGAGACCTAGAAAAACAATTTAATACCAAAAATACCAAAAAAATTGAGTTTCAGAGACTTTGCTGCCTGCATTCTCGTGACTTTTAAAGGATGAACATAGCAAAATAAATACACTGCAGCAACATTTTTATGTTGAATATAATATAATTTTTGAATTCTCAGGAAAGAATACAAAATAATTCATCTGTTTTCTTTCATGTATTTTTCGTCCCTGTCCCTAAAAGACGATGTATGCAGCAGATTTTACAAAATGCATGCCCCTTTTCTTTAAAACTTTCCTTAAGAAATGGGAATCCTTCTTAGCAAGCCTGAATGGTGCTTTAGCTGTATTATTGTCTGGGTGGAAACAGTGGACTTAAAGATTTGTATAGGGCTTATACAAGCTGTACAGTGTCCGAAAGAGTAGTGATGATGAAAAGGAAAAAAAAAGAGTGAGAAAAGTTAGAATCAGGAGAAATAAAGGAGAATTATGATCCCAAGAGGAAATATCAAGAGGGGATAGAAAAACAGGAGTCTACTGGGAAAATCGGGAGGGTTGGCAAATATGGTTGTATGAGGCACTTATCAATAGTCAGTGCAGAGAGCACGGAAGCTAAACCACGTACTGCTGTGGACGGGATCAGCAGCCAATGTGGGTCTACCACTGTCTCGATCTGTTTGTTTGTGTGTGTTATTGTGTGACTTCAGTGTTTCAAAAGGATAGTTCAGATTCACCAGAGTTACCAGAACACAAAGTAATTAACAGGCAGAGGTAGACCAGGCATTAAAATACCTTTTGTTGCAGACCTTGTCCACAGCAGCACATTGCTCAGTGACTGTGCTGGTACTCCTCTCTGCTGTTCCTACCTGGTGTGCTGATCGACATCTACTGTAGCGAATACACTGACTATCAATAAGTACCTCATACAACCCAAATCAAATAATATGAACTGTCCCTTTAAGCACTGGTGGGGTTCACCAACAAGCTAATTTAATTCAGAGCTGCAATTAGCACGTTAAAATTCCATAACAAGTGAGAAATAATCCCCAATGCCACAGATATATGTATGATAATGACATCCAGATGTCATAAATGTGTGTGCCATACAGTTGGCAGTTTTGCTTCACAGCTGAGCTAATTTTAGGTCCACCAGTATCCCCACTGCAGCGAGACTGCTCAATTCTCCAGCGAGCTCGGCGTGTGCCGTAGGTAAGCGGGTAAATGCGGCAACAGGTTCGTGCTAATCAACTCCCCGTAGACCGAGGCTGGCTTTTTACACAGCGAAATAACAAGGTGACACCTGTCAGTTTCGTCTGTGAGCCCAGAGACACCACAAAGTGTGATAAGCTGTTTATCCTGCTCGCCTCCTGACACAGGAAAGAGCCTCCCTGCTGGTCGGCTGGGTGGCTGCAGCTGCAATCTTTGTTGTGTGTGTGTGTGTGTGTGTGTGTGTGTGTGTGTGTGTGTGTGTGGAAGGATAACATATGCTAATAGAGCTGCTGCAGGCCTTAACCTGGCCCAGAGGTCACACTTTTGCCTCATATGCACTTCCATTTCAATAGGATTTACTTGTAGGCAACAATGGGGTGACTATCATGTGCTGTGCTTGCATATTCATCCAGAAAGTGTTCCTTACCTGTTTGCGGAAATAGAGTATTAATCTGATATGTTCATATACAGGAGGAAATAAGTGGATAGTTGCATTGGAAGGAAGGAGTTATTATTTTTTTCAGCTTGGCTGTGAAGTAAACAAATTACTGCCAAGTCAATGGGGGCTGAAAAACCAAGCACACCATGGTTCTAATTGATTCCCTAGGGCCACTGTACAGTGCAGTTAAATCCAGAGGAAAATAAGAGTCTATTGTCTCCAGGATCTGTTGCTACACTGACCCTCGCTGCATCTCCCCTTCCCTGTCACAGTTGGCAGGGAAGCAGAGCCCGTAAGAAGCAACAAACCTAAATCATCTTCCATTTCTCACCCCTGAATCTGTTTCTCCGCTTTGGCTTTTGAAATGACATCTGAAATAGTGCATTCGTGTCAAGTGTGGCAAAGGATCCGCCTCCGTAGCGCCAATATGCGAACCTGTTTTCCAGATAACTTTGAAGCGCCGCTACTCCTGTCATTTTCTGTTTAGCCACCGTTTCATTCCAGGAAAGCGTGGACGTGCAACTCCCTTTAATCACCGTCCCCCCTCGAGTCATCCATTCAGCTTGTGTGTCTCTAAATGTGTGTGCATCTACTTAGTATGTGTTTCAGAGTTGTCAGTAATCAGAGCTTGAAGCATTAACATCCTTCTCTGTGTGTGTGTGTGTGTGTAGGTGTATGTGTGTGTGTGGGTTTGCCCGTGCACGCGCAGGGAGACTGATAGAGTGCAGCCAACATGTTGACAGCCGCCAAGTATGCAAAAATGGGCGAGGAGGTGATGTCGTTTACAAAGGAATTATTGCATTCGCAGATACACGCTGTGGCTCAAACGATTTCCCCAGGACCGACCGTGTCGCCGCTCGACAGGGAGAATCTTCTGGCAGCGAAGCAGAAAGAGCTATAGAGTTTTTGCCAGTGCTGCCCGGAGCCCCGCTTTTGTGTAATTCCAAGCAATATGAACTCAGAATTTAGATAGCTCATTACCAGCACAGTATATTTTAATTCAGCTACCCACTGTGTGACTTCTTTGTTGGTGGAACCTTTTTGCTGCTTTATTATGTCCAGATAAACACACTGTGCTTTTTTTCTTGTCAGTAAACACGCAAACACTCAGAATGTAATATTCAGCCTTTTGGTAACAAGCTGGATGCTGTGGCTATAGTCTGATGGCTGCTTTGGAAGTTACAGGATTAATTGACACAGGTCCTGTAATTTATGGTTTCCTATATACGGCTTCTGTGTGTGTGTCTAGCTGTGTAAGCCGGTGCTTTTGTGTGTGTGTACAAGGGATAAAGAAAGCCAGGAGGATAGTCATTTGAGGATCCCATTAGCAAATAAAAAAGGGGGGTGACAAAAAACCAGAGGCAGATTTATGTTCCCCCTTTGGAGAGAGGAAGTGCATTATGGGAGCACTCTATAAATCCTCCAACGAGTGTGTGACACAGGAATCTGCACAGATCCTGCCTGGCCCTCACCGCGGCTCAGTGACATGCAGAGGAATATCACAGATGTTCTTTTTTTTTTTAACAAACACTTGCTTTGTCCTCCGTTTTCAAAGCTTTGCTGATCTTTGTGCGGCCTCACGCCATTTGAGAAGTAGGAGGGCTTAGCAGCTGTGGTGATGGAGGAGCGCCAGCCCAGTGATCCCAGCGTAGTTCTCTAGCCATCAGAGACAAAAGATAGAGGCAGGGTGGATAAGTTTAAGCTATCGCCCTCAAACTAGCAGGAGAAGCAAGGGTTCCTGTGATCCTGTGATTATCAATACTCGATCAAAATGAAGCTTTGCAGCGAGCCGTGTGACTCGAGTATCGCACAGCTGCCTCCAGCATGTTGAACTTCAACTTTTTAGTGAATAAATAATCATTATAAAATAATTCAGAATCATGCCTTTCCTTTCTGCCTCAATGTTAAACAGTAACCCTGGCATTTGTGGACCAGTGACATCATTACAGAAACTTCATGAAATCTTATTCCAGTTTAGGATTTAAGATTTTTGTTATAATACTGTAGAAACGTGTTTCCTCACTAAATTTAGTTATCTAGTTAGTTCTATCTTAGGATAGAAATTTAGCCATTACAGAGCTGTCCTTAGTAGAATTTCCTAAGGTAGGAATCCTAAGTTAGGATGGCACAGACTAGGGTTGGGGAATGTCTACCAAATTGGCAAATGTCCAGAGTGAAACATCGCAATGGACGATGATAATGTTGCTGAGTCTAAAAGGGTCTTTGTCTCAGCACCACATGTTGGTAAATTAGTTGTGTTTAGAAATAGACTAATAAACACAACATGGAGACATAGTACAATGAACAGCAGCAACAGCTTCTTTTTATTTGCTCTCCCACATGTAAAAAATGGAACTTAGGCAACAACTCTATGGCAACTCTCAGGGAACATGCTACCTCAAATATAGAAGGCTGATCACGATGTTATGATGGTAGAGTGGATGACTGTCAGCCATCTCAATGGATGATGGCATCGTCCATCCGCCCAACCCGCCCAACAGGCCTTGTCCTAAATTCAAAATAACTGCCAAATATGGCAGCACCACCGATGTTGTTAGGTCTGCATGGCAATGACAGTGAAAATGGGGAACGACATTAACTAATTAGCGAGTGACAAGTGAAGATAGCTGCTGTCGAGGATAAAAGAGGTCCTGTGTACATTCTAAACACAGGCACAGGATGAGTGCTGACTGAATAATTGAGTTTACAGTTCTAGTTAGGATTCCTTCTGTTAAGATAAGATATGATGGCTGCGTTAGGAGAGGACACAGGCATCAATTTAGGAATTGCTTCTTTAATGGGATAATAGGATTATTCCTGTTGTGGAAACTTAAGTTAAGATGCGACAAGCAGTTCGGAAAATTTTTCTGTAACGAGGCCCTAGGAGCCTATTTTCCCATGTATTTGTCTTTAAGTGACTAATGAGGACAACAGTGTTTGAAGGGAGAGCGCTGCAGCTGGCAGAAGCGAAACTGAGCTACAGTGTAATCCTTATGGGCAACTCCACACTGTTGGAGTAAATCCACTAGAGGTGGTTGTTTTTGCCACTGACAGGCTCAGATTGTTATTCTAAGTGTGTGGCAACATTATGGAAAGGATCCCCACAGAGAGAGAAATATACATTTTGTTAAATGAGAACATTTAACAGAATGGAATGAGGACAGAATGGAAGAACAGCAGTTTTATTGCTCTCACCAAACACACCAGACTCCCTTTGCAAAACTGCAATTTTAACATTGCTATCCTCGTTCAAACTCGATAAAATTAAAAACGACAAAATTAAACTCCCCCAAAATATCTTGGTTTGTTGCTCCACTGCTCCAACAATCGCCAACCCTGGTTTGGTTGAAATAAACCCTTAATTCACTGCATTAGATGTGCTCCCACACACTGTCTTGCTTTCTGCTGATAATATCGACATTTTGGTCTTAACAACTTTCATCAGGTATACTGGCAGCATCCAAACATTTTCACATACAGTATATACATAGAGATTGCCTCCATTTTCAATCACAGCTCTGTTGTCTGGCTGATGAAAGCAGTCTCTATGTTTGTATATATGTGGAAATGTGTGGATGCTGTCACTATACCTGATGTAGGCTGTTTAGACCAAAATATCGATATTTAATAAATATATCAGCAGAAACCAAGACAGTGTGTGGGAGTTTCTCTAATTGTCTTTGAGTTAAATCTTTCTCTGACGTACCTGTCACACAGTGTGCAGAGATTTTTTTTTAGTGATGTACCGATTCCAATTTTGTTGGCTGATTCTGATTTTTTTTAAGGGTCTGACCTGCCGATTCCGATTTTGGCCGGTTCCGATTTTCAGTCTTTCATTTTTGCAACTTCTCTTGTAAAACTAAATTGGATGTTCATAATAAAACACTGATTATTAAATAATTTATATATTTTCTCCAAAAGTGCTGCAGATTTCAGCCAGGCCTTATTATAAGATTAAATTACTATTATGTACTAGAGTAAACGCGATCTCACGTGATCTTGTGTAGAAGCCGATGTAAACAAACCGGAGACAGACGCGATGCAGCAGTTTGCTGTAGTAAAACCTTGCCGTGAGAAAAACAGACGCAGAAGTTAAACGAGTCTGGATGAGAAAATGTTTGAGGAGACACATCAACACAGGTTGTTTATTCTTCAGAACAGGTGAGATTTTAACTGTCAGTCTGTGAACCGCAGTCTGCTGCTGGCTAACATTAGCCTGAAGAGAGTTTACGGCTGTTTGGTGACACCGTCAACTGTTCTGTCTCGTTGTAGACTGTCTGTCTTCTCTTTATCCTGTTCTTGGAGTCTGTTGCTAACGCTGACTTCATGCAAGCATGTGTCTGAGTCTGTGCTGCTATGATCAGGGCTGTGGTGGGTGTGACCTTATGGCCAGTGTGTGCTGGTCTGACTATGATGCAGAGTATGTGTGCAAATATGACGGGCACAGAATCGGATATGTGGCGCTGACCGGCCGGTTACCGGTCAGGGCCGGTCATGCTGGAAACTGGCCGTTTCCGGTCTCTGGCCGGTCAATCGGTGCAACCCTACATTTTTTCAATATCTTTGAGGATTACTGCATCAGATGTGAAAAATATCCCGAGAGGAGCAAGAGGGAGGTCAGACATCACAGAAGCAGTGCTGAAAAACCCCATGTAGACCCAGAATATTTTCACATCTACCTCAGTGATTTAAGGATTTATGTCAACCAAACCAGAGCTGGTGATTACTGGAGTAGAGGAAAGTGAGTTTTTTTTGTTTCTGTAGCATTTGAATGAAGATGGAGATGACAATGTCGATATTAATATTAGTTTTTCAAAAGGAGTCTGGTTAGTTTGGTAAGAGCAATAACACAACTGTTTAAACAAAACCTATCTTTCTCTTTATAAAAATGCCTATTTCTGTGGCAAACATTTCCATAATGTTGTCTGACACTTAGAATAACAATCGGAGCCTGTCAGTGGTAAAAACAAGCACTTTTCGTGGACTTACTTTGACAGTGTGTAGTTGTCTGTAGGTATTATGTACTATAGCTCAGTTTTGGATGTGGCACTCTTCTTCAATACTGAACTAATTTCAAATGTGTTTCAATATGTTTGCCTCCTGGTAAACATACACAGAATGTCACAAATGAAAGAAAGCTTTGTCCCTGAAAGCTATTATCAGATCTTAGTGTGCTTATCTAAGGTATTCCACCACGGCTTATACACTTAGATCTTCCTCCGTCTTTACTCTATATACAGTATCTGATTCTTTTTTTTCTGCCTTTAGTATTTTTGTCTCTTCCAACTCTATTGTCTTTCTAGATTTGGAAGAAGGAGGGTGGGAGGTTAGGAGTGGAGTCGCAGTGTGTGCGAGCATGTAGTTCAGTAGCTGACTGAACTGGGAGCACCGCGCAGTGAGTGGGTCTCATTTTTCTCTTCCTTTTTTTTTTTTTTTTTTTTTTTTTTTTTTTTTTGTGGTGTCTTTGAGTGGTCACGGCTGACCATACTTGGCAGCAGATATTCAGACATCCAAGGGCCATTGATTTGCCCTACAAAGTGTGAGAGAGAGAAGAGACAGAGAGAGAGAGGATACGATCAGAGACAAGGCCAGAGTGGGTTTTGCAGAATTAAGTTAGAACCCCTGGTGTCTTTTTGAGATGTGTGTTGACAGAGATGAAATGATTGGCGAATTTACAGAACAAGGAAGGAAAAAAAAGGGAATGGACAGACAGAAAAAGAACAGAATATTGTTGTCAGAAGAGAGAAACAGACAAGAAAAATGAGATTAAAGGTTAATTCTTGAACTTGAAAACAGCTGTTAAAAACCAAGGTGCTTTTAGTACCTGCTCTGAAGCTTTCAGTCATATTACATGATCAGCAGATAGAGTTTGCCCAGTTGTAGATGAACTTTTTCTGTTTTCTGCTTTTTCTGCTTAAAAACTGAACCAAGAAATCTATTGGCATACTGTTTTACTACTACTTGAATTATGCATAGCCACTGTGAACACAAATGACAATTAAGTACACAGGTAAAATACAGTAGAGCCAAACACCAAGCAAACCACCCTTAATGTATTAAGATCAAGGGTGCACTTTACAGGTTATGAGTTCAATGTTCCCATTCACTTTTTAGAATACTGCTTTAGTGAGGCTACTTTTGGGCACTTTCTTGATCATCGTGAATGCCAAAACTTAGTACAAGAAGGCTTAGTGAAATGTAGTACTCAAAAAACCCGACATCTATCTTAAATTAGCAAACAATAGATGAAATTTGCCAACATAGA
The DNA here is from genome assembly GCA_027495735.1 of Lutjanus campechanus. Classification (NCBI taxonomy): domain Eukaryota; kingdom Metazoa; phylum Chordata; class Actinopteri; order Lutjaniformes; family Lutjanidae; genus Lutjanus; species Lutjanus campechanus. The sequence goes on along the minus strand of JAJHUR010140512.1, from coordinate 3,004,336 downwards.
CTACTAGTCATACCCGTACACTGTACATAAAAGATGGACAGATTGTCCATAATGTCATCCCTAGCTTTCTGAAGGTACATTGGCTCAGAGTGTTGCCATCTTGGTAGTGCCTTACTCTGCTCACTCCTGGCTAATCCAAAAATGGGGAAAGAGGTGGAGCGTGGGTAGAGCTGAGATGGGCTGAATGAAGCAGCTAGCCATCCTTGATGGCACCCATCTGTCACTCAGACTGGGCACATCTTTAATCAAACATACAACTTTAATCCTTAACATAATTTAAATGGGTGAGTTATATAAAGGTTCATCCCCCATACAATTGTCATGAATGGGGAAAATTAGCTATAGAGACCAAAACCGGTTTTTGGACCAGACATGTTTATTTCTACTGTACAGTTTGGCATTTTATTATGGAGCAATATGGGGATTGACTTGCTTTGAGAGCCAGCTTCAAGTGGCCATTCTGCAGTTTTTGGCACTTCCATATTGGCTTCATTTTTCAGCTCTGGTGGCTGCCATTTGGTCATACCAGACTGAATAAGGCTGTAGCGACCAAACCCTTGAATGTATTGAATTTCACATTTTTCTTGGAATCGAATGAATGTGCTACATGCTACACCCATATGTGACTGTTGAAAATCTGATTCCAAAACCATGAGCATTGATCTCCTGCTTTAACAGTCTCCAGTCTTATGGTTTCAAGCTTCCCATCAGATTTTGGATGCTGGCTGCAGAGATTTGCTCCCAACTCTGATTGGTTGGTGTTCAGATTCATCCCAAAGGTGTTGGATTTGGTTGAGGTCAAGTTTTACCCAACCAAACTGGAAAAAAAGACCAGGCCTTGTGCAAAGGGGCTTTGTCAAATAGGAAAAGGCCAAACATGAAGTATTGTTTTGAAGTTGGAACTCACTACCGTATGTATGTATGTATGCCTTTCATAGTGAGGACCCTATCATACACCCGATGCTGTCACAATTTACTGGGGTTTTCAGGTTTGGACCCAAATGCAGACAGGGAGAGCAGAGCAGTTTAGTGAAAATTTAATAAGTAACAAAAAGATACAAAAAGCTTACAACAACTAAGGCAGGGAGAAACCAAACACAAAAAACTTACTGGAAAGACAAAGGTGAATCAAGACAACTAAAAATCCAGGAAGTGCAAAAAAATCAAAGTCCATGAAGAGAAACCAAAAAAATCCATCAAGAGCAAAAAACACGAGGAACAAGGATACAACTAGAGACACTGACGAGAAGTAACAAGTAGTAACAAGTACGAACCAACACTGAAGAGGAAGAGACAAAGGCTTAAATACACAAGGGAGAGGGAGGATAACAAGACACAGGTGAGGGCAGTCAACGACAGGTGAAAATAATCAGTGATCAAAAAAGAGCGGGAAAACAGACAAAGACAGGAAGTAAAAACAACAAAGACACACAAGGGAAAACCAATACTACAAAATAAAACAGGCAGTGACTAAGAAAACTCCAAACCATGACAGATGCAAAGCAGATGCGCTGGTGGCACAGGTGGCATTGCTATCTTACACAGGTGCAGTTCTTATTTTTTTCACATCTGCAAGATAGCAAATGAACTTGGACCTGGTCTGTATGGCCATGAGTGGGAGGTCTTAAAATGAAGGCAAAACAAAGGTGTGGCCAGGTGCATTTGCTATCTTGTGCTCGGCACGTTGGAGTCAAAACCACTGGCGCCTTAGTCTAGATTGTTTTTAACAGATCAGTCAGCATGACAGCTGGAGCAGTTGTAGTGTTTGTGTCTCCATGTTTTTTGGGATCCAGAAAAAAAAGATTAAACAATTATTATCTATAACACAAAATGAGCAAGATGTTATATCTGACCCTGAGCCTGACCTTGGGAGAAAAAAAGCATGTGTGCTTCTGTCAGAGCCTGATGCTGGATATACCTGATGGATAACATCAAAAACACTTTATTATTCTGTTTCCTCCATACACAGTAGTGTTATCAGTATGGAGGAATGAGGATGGGAGGAGGAGATGAGGAGGAAAAACAAGGAGATGGAGAACGGGCGGCCATGAAGCTGCACCTGAGATGCAGCTTTCTGGCCAGTCTGGGTCGGCTCGCCTCTTGACTGCACCGTCTCTCTCCCCCGCTGCTGCCCACTGGCTCCTTCTTCAGGATCTTCAGCCAGCGGAGGTGCATAATAATGATGATAATAATGAATTATAAAATAAAAAGTAATTCCAAGGCCCTTCGATATAAAACATGACCAGTTACATATCTGCATGGCATTTATGGTTCATTTATTTACACATGAAGCTGCTTTGGAGGTGCCCTGCCATCTCCATATAATATGTGCCCTCATACTTTCACTTCTCGAACCAGAAGGCTTGTCTCCTTGCTTAAAAATCTTTTCTCTTTGTTTCCCCGTGGTTAATTCAGCATCATGCTGCCAACACTTGTGCTCCTGGCACAAGGGGCGGGACAGGGCAGGATACCCTGCCTTGAATAAATTAAATCCGTTGCACCTTGCACTTTTAACTTATGTTTTACATCAGTGTAAGATAGGGCCCTAAGAGTTTCCTGCGTTGTAACAAAGGGACTCAACCCAAACCATGAAAAACAGACACAGAGTGAAAATGCACTAAAGCATGAGTACAAGGGTGCTTTATAGTTTGTTTCTTCCTTCTATGTTGAATTGTCTGATGTTGATAGATAAAAATCAAAGAAAATATCTAGAAATGATCATCTTCTGAAGTTCTATCTGCATGGTTATGTGTGAGTATGTGTGTGTACGTCATCGCTGCAGTGCCACACTTAGTCCCCACTTGTCCAGGATAATCAAGTTTGTTAGATGTCTTAAGTGTCTTGCCAGACTCTTACCATGCTCCTTTGGTGATTTGCTCTCATGGCCTACACTACATGGAAAAGACACCACTTACATACACACACATGCAAGAGCTCTCCAGGATTTTCCCTCCACTTCAGTCCTCCTCTCATCCATTTGCTCCTGTTTCCCTTCAATCACTTACCTCCAGTTCAATCTCACCAGTGAACTCTCTTCTATTTTTCAATGCAGGGTGATGACACATATCTAAGACACACACAGACACAGACAAACGCACACACACTAATGAGTAGCAAAGGGTTACACAGACAGATAGTACCTGACCCGTCCCTCTCCACCAGCTGGGTCTAGCTGACCTCAGAGGAAATGATCAGAGGGAGAAGATGGAGAGAGTTAGAGGACAGCGGAAAGGAGACAGGGTCAGAGAGAAAGCTGCAGATCTTTGTCTGTGTGACTCATATATCTTCACACTTGACAGGTGGAGGACTGCGAGTTGAGTGTAGACTTTTATAATGGACATGTAGACAGTGGCTGAGTGTAGACATCTCTCTGCTCTCGGTGTTGACTGTGTTAACTTGCATGTATATTGTTAACGCTGTCTATTTTCTGTTTTTAATAGAAATAATCATATATCCATCCAAACAATAACTATACATTCTCATCTTGTACAAGTTTGTGGGGGGCTGGATCCTATCCCAGCGTGGTATAGGCAAAAAGGGAAAAAGGGGCAAAAAGGGAAAACTATTATTTTTTTCATGATGTTGCTCTAAAATTTTGCTAATATTTAATTAGCACTGAAAAATAACAATTCTGACTCAATTTACAATCTAAATAATTTTGTGGCACACAGTATGCCTACCTGCAAATGATTCTACTATAGACTTGACCAAACTGTGGCCTGCTGGCATATTAAACACAGAATTAAGTAAAGGTTGGCAACACTTTCTATGCATTATACTGTGCTTACAGCTTACAGACATTACAAAGATTTTTATAATGACTTAAAAGGTCAAGTGTCAACTGACCATTCCTGAGGCCTGCTCCTTTTTGCTCTCTACTCCAATAACAGTTGAGCAAATTTCTCCCTTCCTGTCACATCTGACTTTAGCTAATGTTAGCAAAACATGGGTTAGCTGTTTCCCTCAGTCGCCAATCCTTATGCTAAGCTAAGCCAATCAGCAGCTGGCTCGGGCCACATGTTCACCATACAAACAGAGTGGTGCCAATTTTCTCATCTTCTCATCATCTCTCTGTAAGAAAGTGGATAAGCAACTTAGACCTGTAAAATCACTGTAATCAAGGTAAAATGATCGAATTTCAAGCTGGAGCGTTTGATTCTCAGCATCTCTACTTTATACTGTTAATGTGAGCAGTTTTACTGAAGCCACTAGATTTTGTCATTTTTGTGCTATTCCTATGCTTGTTTGCTGACAATGCTATATGTTTGAACCCAGTGTAAAGCTACTGTGGTTTCACTTCTTTGGACAGCTCCTTATTCAGGTCAGCCCTGCATGAGCATTAGTTGCCTGTTTCAGCACTACAAGCAACAACACATGCCCTTCATTGTCAGTCCACGCACACAACCCCATTAGAAACCGTTAGCACCATGTATTTGCTAATGGCTTGCAAGCTTGATGATTATCCACAGGTATTGGGCTGCCCGCACACACATTAATCAAGTGGTAATTTTTATTTCCTTCATCAGTCCAAAGCCTGGCACAAACATAAGCACTCAAGCACACAACACACAAATACACACTGCACAACAAATCCCGGTGTGATTTTGCCTTGATGATTGTGTTAAGTGCTCATCACTCGTGTGTCTGTTCTCCTATCTGTGCTCAATTTCAATTAATCCGTCCATTTCCCCATGAAGGCAACAGTTGTCATCCCATATGCCAGCCACTTACAGGCTGAACAGGAGCTGGCAGAGCTTATACTTATACACCCAAACATTCCTGAACGTACACAAACAAATAACAAAACATATGCTGTTGCTTTTATAAGCACTCTACATAAAAACATAGTCATGTAACAACATACACATTTTTTCTCCGCTTGTAGATGCAAGCTCATAGTACTGTTTGGCAGTTAAAAGTTCGTCAGCCATGGCTTCACTGATACGACCCTGATGAAAACCGTGTTATTTAATGCTGGTTGTTGTGAGTTACAGTACTGGTGTCAGCACCCCTGGCGTTAGTCCAGCCTGCCAGCAGATGCTACAGTGTCTGTCACCCTTCTGTGGTGGTTATGATGGGTAGTGATTGGAGACAAGGTCTGCCTGGCTTATGTCTGTTTACCTGTTATATCTGCTCTGCTGTTATCAAACCGCCAATACTTTCTTCTTCACTGAGTCATTATTGTTTCTAAGCAAAAAGAGCTGGGTGTGAAACAAAACATTTAGTCTTGCTTAATACACTGCTGTATCAAGACTGTGTATATTTAATGAATGTTGATGCATCCTTAGATTACAAGAAAGGCTTTGAAAACTGCATCACTGCTGTTGTTTGGATGACACAGAGTGTGGTTTTTATTTTCCTTTAGAAATACAGCGGGCCTCAGAAAATTGCAAGACAACAGCCGGACATGAAGCAAGTGTCTGGCACTGTCCTTGGTCCTGAAATAAGCCAATGACACCCAACAAGAAGCTGCAGTACAGGTGCTATCCATTGTGCTGAAAGCAGACCTACTGGATGATTTTGTCTTTCCATTAGCTCGTGCCTCAGCGTGAGCGGGCTTTTGCATAAACCATTCTGCAGGAATATTGGAGGGGAGGAGATATGTGAGAACACACGAGGGACCTGACAGCCTGTCACAGCTATGATAAGGCTGAGCAGTGATTGATGGGTGACAGATGGACAGCTGAGAATGGCCGGGAAATGTGCAGCATTTCAATGATAATGCTAAGCAGTTCTGTTTTAACATTTAGCTCTTACATAGTAAGACATTATGGCAATGTAAGCGTGGGTGATGGAGTATTCTGATTACTTTAAAGGCCCTGAAAACATGTTTTCGCAATCAGCTACTTACTATGAATGATGGGCTCCTATATGAAATTTATATTATTTTTTATTTTTCCAATATTGAAATTATAGCCAATAAATAACTGCTAACATACAATCCGATTTGATTGACTATGTCAAAGCATTTAATTTGATTAACTTTACTAGAGCAAATAAAAGAACATTTGAAAAGTAAGAACAGTTCTTTGTTTTGTTGTCACAGTGATGTCAGTTAGATTTGGTTCAGGTGGAGCTGTGGAAATATAAAATCTTCCTTCAGATTGGCATAAATTTCAGGTTTTCTGAACTCTTTGTCTCTTGTCTTTGTAAAATACAAACTTGTGATTTTTTCATGGTTATTTTAACGGTATCATCCATGACATACTGGTAGTTATTTCTTATCAGTATCAGGTAAAAAACAATCCATATCGTAGATTTGGTTATTTCACATGAGATTTCTGTGTATTGACGTGTTGAAGTGAGTGGGCAGGACTTTTGTGGAGTAATGTCGTAGTGTCTGTTTGGACTGAAGACTACAAGTTTGAAAACTGTCATTTGTTGAGTTGCGTTGTGGGTAATATGGGCGCCAGGTTATGATAAGGAAAAAGAATGTAGAGGGATGGTATCTCTGGTTTCGCTGTAATGATTTTAATCCCTTTCTTTTGACTGTCTGTCATGAGTTTGATAATAATGTAGGAATGCAATTCTAAATCTGTCTTTTAACTAAGAATGTTATTCATACTTTAACTTTGAGTGTTGCTTATTTAATCACAAATATTTAATGTCATCGAGAAGTGATTTTGACCACTGCTACAGGAATGTTTTTTAAGTGAGCCCCTGATTTAGACAAGGATTCATGCATGCTCGAACATGGGCAACACAATACATCTTCCTGTCGCAGATTTCATGCTGCTTGGACTCACAAGTCAGTTTAGATAGATAGATAGATAGATACATAATACACAATAGATATTGAGGACAATCTCCCAGCTTTTGTTATTAAAACTGCACAGAAACAAATAGAGGTTTTTAAAAAACCTGCATTGCAAAACAAATCCAGGGTCTTTAGGGCAGCTCTTCATGTTGGGGCGGTGGCAATCAGAAGTCATGTGCTTACTACTGAGGAGAATGGGGGGAGGGTATCGGTTCTGGTAAGGAGTGTAAGGGGTGTTGGTTTGTAGCAGCTGTACTCTCTGCCATTAAAGCAACTACCTTGCATTTAGAAATTCACAGACTATCAGTAGGCAGTGAGATCTCTGATTGTCTGATATCATGAGACTACACACTGCTCCTCTGACTGATGGTGGTGGTAATGGACAAAGAAACATGGCAACAAAGTGTGCTAACAAATGCAGTGAAGAAAAGGTAAGTTAGGAAACATGGACATAAACACTGTATGATTTAGAACATTATGAAAGTAAGAGTTTTAGAATGTTTATGAGGAGGGAAATACTCAATGCAGTTTGGGGAAAGAAATAATTATAAACATTATTTAGCTTGTTTATAAAGATCCTCCTCCACATGGTACCTTTAAGCTGTGGCAGCAAGTTTTGGGGGCTTTAAACTCAAAGCACTAATTGAGAGTGTGCAAACACAGAGTAAGTCTTCTGTGTGTGTGTGCAGCCATGACTGTCTAGCATTAGGGCCACAGAGCCAAGACTCAGTATGAAGTATACTGCTCCAGCAATATGAAGTATATTGAGTTGTGGCCAACGATGCTCACATACTGGCTGCTCTGCCATATTTTCACCCTGCTATAGAAATCTCTGGACAATGATTCATGAATCCTGCAGCTTTATGTTGAGTTTGTCGAGAAGTGTTCGCACTTTGTGTGCGTGTTATGACTTATGACCGGCGATGCTTCAGAACTTGAAATATGTCCTTGTAATATAGTGTCCTTCATTTCAAGATATCGGTAGCGATTGTTTCTCATGAAAATGCACACACACATGCACAGGTGGAGCATTTGAAATGAACAGGTGGGGCTGGCTTTGTGTAGAAGACCTGTCACGGATGCAGCAGTTTTATCCTTCCGCTGTAACTGGGCCACTGACACACACATACACACACACCTAGTGGCACATGCTGTGTGCTCCTCCTCTCCCCTTTGTGAAGGTGCATCCCAGTTCCCCATGGCTGTTACACAGGCTCAGTAATTGCATGCCCAAACATGTGTGTGTATACGTCTGTGTGTGTGTGTTTACCTGCGTCTAGGTCAAATCCTGGGGGACGTGAACTCTCTGCTGGGTTGTTTCATTTTTAACGGGACGCTCAGGGCCTCATTTGTCCCTGTGTGTTTTGGGAGAACTCACCCAGGTGCTCCCACCTCCCTCCCCAGGAAGAAAGCAGAGAGAGAGCACTGAGACTACCTGTCAGCTCTTATACAAGCCCCACAGGCTCTTGTAATTAGCAAAAAACTCAATTTGTCACAATTTGATTGTTTTTCAAAGCTGCATATTTATTGTGATTTAGAGCAGCTGTCATACTGTGGCCACTGCTTTAGCTCATATTTGTGTCCTGCATCTCTTCATCCTTTGCTCCGGTCCTGCGGCAGACAGCAGCCTGGCTGTAGCAGCTCCCCTCGTGTTACCAGGAGGAGGATCTGGGTCACCGTGTACCTGCTCCTCCCATCGCTTTGCATCCTCTCACTCCCCCTTGTTCACCCCATGTTCTATCTCCCTCCATTTTACCCTTATCCTTGTCTGTCTTTGTCTAATCTTGGAGCCAATAATATCACAAATTCCTTTTTTTTTCTTCATGTTTTTTTCAATCTTTCGTCCTCATCTTTTTCCAGGCTCCCGCTGGGATTTCCTGGTGTAGCATTAGCGTGGAGGTAATTACCGACGGCAAGGCTTAGCCAGGTCTTATCACACTGTTCTCTCCTTCCCTCAGGATCTGTCTTTCCCCTCTCTCTTTCTCTTTCTGTCTCGATGCCTTTCACCAGGACCCTATGGAGATTCTCCTTTTGGAAAGGCATTGGGTTAAGGACATTTAAAAGCTAAAATTTTAATCTGATTTTTCTTTTAAATTCTGCCGTCGGAATAGCTTTTCTTGACTTTATTAGGCTGGTTGTGCTTTATCAAGGCCAAACGTACCCTGAAGAGACTGTGACAATAATATACACAAACATCCTGGCATGCACACCCACATACTGTGCGCATAGCCTTAATGCATTTCTCAGTCACACATACATAAATACATGAAGATATGTAGACTGATGTAAACAACAAGAAGTATGCAGAAAACACACATTGTAATCGTGATTTATGTTGTCTTCACATGCATGAAGCACTGTCATAGATATATTGTCTTTCTCTTTGCTAACACTGTGGAAAACTACTTAATGATGATGACAGAGGTGGGACTAAGTCATTGTTTTTCAAGCCACAAGTAAGTCTCAAGTCTTTACACTCAAGTCAAGTCTCAATTCAAAACATATGAGTTCAAAGTGCAGTCCCAAGTCCTAAACTTTGGGTTCTGAGGTCTAAAAAAATCTTAATGTAACAGTGACCTTCCTGTCTCCATGATTTACAGAGTTACTTAGCTGTTAAGCTAAAGTTTGCTAAGTATTAGCTCGGCAGCTACGTTAATATCAGTTAGGGATGCACGATAACTATCGGTACTGATAATTATTGGCCTGACATTGGAAAAAATGACGTCACACAGATAAGTCCAATATGAATTTTTTTTGCGATAACTACATCCAATTATAAATAGCCAACATTGCCTTGATTTCGCTTATCTTTGCTATAATTTTTTCCAATTGGTATGCAATAACCTAAGGTTAGTTCTTCATAGTTCTCTCCTGAAAATTGATTGGACGCTGTTGGATTGGTTCAATTCAGCGAGTTCCGAAGTGGAGTGCTGAAGAACACCGATGTGCTGTGAGGCAAGTCCAGTTTGCATTGGGATTTTGTGACAACCATACATTATTATTCCAACATACAACTATACAAAAAGTTATGGATGAATTTTAATTTAATATATACTTTGTACACTAATTTCCAATGCAGAGGCAAATTCTAACAAAAAAAAAAGAAATGGTGGGAATTATGTGACACATCAAAGGCCCTGATCGATTGACACCTTATTGTTGTTTTCCACCGGCACTGTGGAAACTTTGCCTCTCATTGGCTAGTAACTGTTGCCTTGGTTGGTAATAGAGGCTTTTTTTGCATGGCATTGAATACAGTTGTACCTAGAGATTTTGGCTTGCCCATTGATGTGCCTTGGGCATAAAAAGTTTGAAAACCACCGGTTCAAACCAAGTGGATTTTTTTTATTCTGCTGCTGGAGTAGCTGTGGTTGTCTTTATTAGGTTGGCTGTGGTTTATCAAGGCCAAACATACCCTGAAGAGACTGTGAGAGTCACGCAATACACATGGACAGTAATATAAGTAAACTTCCTGGCATGCACACCCACATACTGCATGCATACCCTTAATGCATTTCTCACTCACACATACAGAAATACATGAACATATGTAGACTCATACATGTACACAAGAAGTTGTGCAAGTATGCAGAAAACACATTTTAATCATGATTTATTCTCTTTCTTCACATGCATGAAAAACTGTTGTACATGTTCGGACATCATGGCCGAGAAGCTAATAATAGGGTGGTGAATAATGAAGGTGCTACGTTCATTCATTTAACACTCAGAAATGGTTGGCAGGACACACACACACACACACACACACTCTCTCTCTCTCTCTCTCTGTCTCTCTCACTCTCAAGCCCTCTCTGTCTGCCCCCCACCTCTCCTTCGCTCTTCCTGCCCTCCATTTGAATATCTTGTCACTTGGAGACACTGTATGTTAACATGGATGCTTGTGTGTGTGTGAAGGTCACTCATTTTTCTAACTAGCACATCATTATTAAATCATGAATCCACCCCTGGCTCACCCACGACTCCCACTTCTCACTGTTTGCTTCTCATGTTATGATGGGGTTGCATGTGTGTGTGTTTTTGTGAATGTGTAAAGGCAGGTATGGTGTTGAATGTGTTCATGCATGTGCATGTGTGTTGGCCTGGGCCCCATGAGTTCTCATTATGGTGAAAGTGGATGGCCGAGCCCAGCCCTAACATCTGTCTCTGAGAGTGGAGGGGCCCCACACCGAGCTCTTAGCCAGAGAACACCCTCAGAGGAGAGGCCGCTTTCTGCTGCATAACAAGGCTCACCGCTGCACCTCGCTCCTCAGAAAAGTTCACTTCTATACTCCACATTGACTCTTACATTGTCATTTTTATTACCTGTAGCACTTTAATATCATTCTACAAGCAGACAAGCCCGGCAGAGAGGAGACAATCACCTTCATCCAATCAGTATGCTTATTAAACTCTCAGAAATGAGGGTCCCAAAAGGGTTAGTTCTACCCAGAACCACTTGCTTCTGAAGAACATTTTTTGAAGAAAGAGTTCTTCAAGGATTGTTTAAATCCCTCTCAGCAGAATGCCCTGTGTGAGATCTAGATTCTGGTGGGTTCTTGTTAGCACCCCTATAAAGTGGAAAGGTCTGGATAAAAACCCAAGAGAGAGGGCTCTGGTTTGAACCACTATACCATAGAAGGGCATGGAACTCTCTCAAATGGTTCCTTTGAATGGAACCTTTATAAAAGTTGTGGAAATTTAATTGGTAAGGTCTGAAATTAAGACTAAGAGGCAGTTTGTCTTTCTTGTGGTTCATTCTTTGCAAAGAAGTGAAATAGCCATACAGAGTTGCAAGCAGTCTGCAGAGTGTGACAAAGACAGGATGATACAGTGTTTCACATAGTCACAATGAGCGAGCTTTCTGTTGCAAGTTCCTCTCTCAGGGAGGATATAAGGCTGTGCTGAACGTGTTCAAACCAGTTCTGTGGTTACGTATAGACAGACAAGCTGAAAAAGTTACATGTAGTACCAAAGGTTACACGAGGGTCAGAGTTAAAAAAAAACAAAAAACCCACTGCCCTAGAATTTTCTAGCACAACGGTTTTACCTGGAAACAAAAAAGATTCTCCTGTGAAGACAAAGAACCCTGTGGTTCAGTTAGCATCTTTGTTTCTCAGAGTGACTGACTGTGTGCCGTGGCAGCAGAGCATGCACCGATCTCGAGCAGCAGCTCGAGGCAGTGTAGAGCCTACAGACCATTTCCAGGCCTATATTAGGTTATTAGCTCACTTTAATACTGTTTTGTGCCATGTTATTTTCATTATTAGTTATTAAAAAGGAAATTGAAATAGGGCTTTTTTTGAAAATATTTTTGGGGCCTTTTTCTGACTTTATTGTAGTAGAGCTGAAGTTTGACAGGAAAGGGAAAGGAGAGAGGGGATGACACACGGCAAGGTCCAGCAGGCCAGAATTGCACCAAGGCCCGTGCAGAAGATAAGTAGCGTCAGTACACGGGGAGCATGCTCTACCAATTATGCTAGAGGGGCATTCCAGGAAATTTAAATCGTTTTTACTGTAATATTCTGATATGATATGATTGATATGCATAATTTATGTTCTGGTCATCAATTTTTAATATGTTTGGGGTATTTGTGCCTTTGTTTGATAGTGGAGGGTTGAGAGGTTTCCTGGATGCCCCACTGTTATTGCCATCTTTGATGATAAAGTTTATTGCTCAACTGAAGATCATTCTTGACCTTGCAAACAGCAGTTGAGAGAACAGTCTCACAACAAGGTCCATTTGTTAGCTGTTCTGGCTGTTTTTGATAATATCACATGATCTTCATCAGCAGATGGAATTTTTTTTCCGAGCTTCTAAGGACGTCTCATCTTTGAAATAAAAAGAAATGTCAAAATGCATTCTTTGTGCCCTTCAGAACTACACAAAATACACATTTTTGTGTGTCACATTACTTCCTCCAGCCTTTAGAGGAATGCAGTGCTTTTCCACTGCAGGGACCAGGGTCTAAATGTATGTTCTGGGGACATTATTTGACCCTGCTTGAGAGGCAGTACTTTCCAAATATACAGGAATTTTGGAGCTGAGGCTGAACATTTCGGATAGGTTGGAAAACTTGCGGCATTTTATTTCAGCCAGCATTTCTAAAAATCTGCTGCTGCAAACCAGTTTGTTTTTTTGATCAGTGTCAACTCAATCAACATGGAGTTACACCAGAAACCGTAAGGTGTACACAAAGATCTCCTGCAAGTGAAGGGAGCTGAGCACTGGCACACAAAATGACACAAACAACTATTGCTTCTTCATACGTCAGATGACAAATTTGCCTAATTTTTGCAGATATTTGGACTGTGATGGAAACACAGACACTAATGGGCTGAAGGAACCTTTTAGTTCCTTGAAAAGTAGTTCCTGGTACTAAAAGTTTTTGGTACTTGGGATTGGAAATGTGGTTATGGAAGCGTTTTCTGATCCGATTCCCCAGTTGGCAGGACAATGTTGCCTGTCTGTGCCTTTCAAAACTGTTACAAGCCACTGCTTGAAAAATAAAATAATATTTGGTTAGATTCAAACACAAAAACCCTCAATGTCAGGATTACAATAATAACTACAAAACAATAGTGGTCCAGGTTAAGTCAAACCAAGTTTGACTGTAGGAAGCCAACTCTGATATTTTGACACTTCTGATCTGACCTTCGCAGACTTTATGGCTCTTTAACAACCTAACACTACTTCCTCTTTTGCTATCAATGAACAACAGTCATAGACGCCTCTAGAAGTAATTTTCCTTGGGAGGACAGTCACCTTTAAAGCTGAAGTTCATTCTTTGAAACAGCAGTTGAGAAAGCAATTTCATCAAAGATGATGATCATGTAATATGACTTAAAGCTCCAGCTTTGTAGAATGAAACAGAGTGTAACCAGTGTGAAAGCTTTCATAGCTTCTCACAATGACAGATGGTGGAAAGAGTGAAAGGCCGATGGAAAACAATTCCTCCCAACTTGTTTGTCCTCTTGAGTAAAGACAAGAGAAAATAAACACAGTGACACTCACCAGAGAGTGGGGACATATTTCAACATTGTTTTTGTGACAGGGAGCATGAGCTTATGAAAAACGTGGTCTTAACTCAGAGGAACACAAATTACTACACACAAGACCTTTAATATTTAAAGGATTACATTAAAATAATATGACAAGTCTGTGCCGGGAAACACTTGGATGTCTTCTTTGTGAGATCTAAGCTTGATTATTTCTTTAGTTTTCTGTACATATAATGGTAGAAGACCGTAGTGTATTTTCTCAATGTATCAAGGGAACGGAGATTCATTATTTTCCGACACCACCATATTTACAAAGCTGAGCACACGTACTGTTATATTAGAGCCTCAGAACCTAGATTTCTGTGAAGGTCTGTGAAGCTGTTGGGGGTTTGCTGCCTTGCTCAAGGATACAACATTGATAGCTGGTCAGGATTGAACATTTTTTAGATTCTCAACCTTATTTTTTCATGTGATTCAGTTATCGCTGTACTATGAAATAAGAAACTAAAAATACAATACATGGATAAAAGTATTTGGAAACCCATACTTTACACACAGTATGTGTTCTTATTGATTCCAAAGCTGTTCGATAGGTTCGGGTTCATCCACTGTCACTTTTTATTCTAACTTTTAACTACCATCTGCCATCTGACCCATGGTCTGCCATTTTGTCCCCAGTACGCAAGGCTGTTGTTTTTTCCCTTTGCTAACACAAAATGTAGAAAACATGCCAGCTGTGCCAGACAGAAAATGACAGAGGTAGGGACAAGTCATTGTTTTGCAAGTCATAAGTAAGTCTCAAGTTGTTGTTACTCAAGTCAAGTCTCAAATCAAAACAAGTGAGTACCAAGTCTTAAACTTTGAATTTTGAGTTGTCCCAATGCCATCCTACAAATTGAATTATCTTTGGTGTAATTCTTTTTTTCTTCTTCTTTCAATTGAAGCAACATAATTGGGTGTGGTTGGACTGGATCAAACAAAGTGAATCTGGGGAATTAAATGCTGACTTGCTGGGAATGAATAGCAATGTTTTTTGAATCAGGAAATGAAGGGATTCATGGGGCACCTTTTAAATAACATCCTTTATAATCTTTAGACTTGGGGAACGTATCAAAGACAAAAGGCTCAAGTCCAAGTGGAGACAGAAGTCATTAAATCTGGAAGGGCATCTATTGCTTAAAACATTAGAGCATGCTGGAGCATTAATATTTCAGGCCCACTCCACACCATTAAAAAACAGCCCTAACTAGAGATGCAAGATATTGGATTTTTGCCGATGTCTGATGTGCTCAACTCATTTTGGCCTGTTGCCGATGTATGCATGTATTCCTGATTGTGGAGAGCATCAGGTCTCTCCTGTAGTGGAACAGACATATAATCAACATGATCATGGGCTTTTCTTCAAACTTGGCACAACTGTTCCCTTGGACTCTTGGACTCCCGATATCTCAAGAACGCTTTGAGGGAATTACATTTGTTTAAACTCTTTACTACACACATTATGTAAGTCTGGACAGATGTTGATGTAAACTGTAATTTCACTAGCTGGTGGAGACATAGACCTATGAGGCACAAATTCTGTCCATTGACACCTGACTTTTTGCTGTTCTTAACCGGCCTCCAGTGGCCACAAGTGACAAACAGCTGCTTCAGTTCAGGAAAATCTTGTTTCAACCAGAGACAACTTATGTGGAGGTCATGTTAATGTTGCAAATCTTGTTGCATCTGGCAGTTGTGCTTGCATTACAGCAGGTGCTTCACCATCCGTTGCCTGGCGGGGATCTACATTCTACTGAGTGACCTCTACTAGTTGGCTACTTTCTCTTTTTTTCTGTAGTTTGTTTTTCCTTTATTCTCGTATTTCATGGTTTTGGCTGTACTTTTTGTATTTATTGAGACTATCCTATTAATACGTTGTAAAAACAAAATCACGGGAAGCACGTGGCAGTTGTTACCCCCCTGCCGAATATGCCTCACCTGACTGCATGTGGAGAAAGATGATGCTAAAAATTATCTGGGCCTCACCTTGAAACTTCAAATGATCTGCACAAGCTTTTCACCATCACCATTTTTCCTCCATTCTTCACGAGTCATATTCGAATATATTCAGAGGATATGAAACAATCCATCTCTGCCTCATAAATGCAATGAAATATCTACTTTCTAATCCTTCACTACATCTCAAAATCACACTTTTATGTTGCTGGATACACGCAGCTGCTGCCTTTTACTCTCTCTCTCTCTCTCTCTCTCTACTTCTCTTCCTCTCTTGCTTACACACAAACACACATATATACACACGCACATACATATGCACCATTTAAATATCAATGGCTCCTCTCCTTTTATGCAATGATGCTGGTCCCCAAACAAACAGATTATATCTAGCTGTGTGGCATTTCCCAGGTGGTATTTTCAAGCACCCAAGTGTTGGCCACCTGATGCTCAAGAACATATGAAATGGCTGTGTGTATGTGTATGTTCTGCATGTGTGTGTGTGTGTGTGTGTGTGTCCCTCTCTCTGAGTCTTTCTCAGTCCTGGTGAGTCTCTTTCCATCTGCTCGAAAATAGTGACAGTTCTTCCCTGCTGCCTACAGCCAAGAGGGTTGAACACCTGTAGCGGGGTGCAAACACACATTCACACACACACTTGCATATAGACACATCTCAAGTCTTGATGCACTCCTCCACCTCTGAGTTGCCCCCTTTTATTTTCACTCTCCACTTCTTATTTACGTGCCTCCAGTTTGTACCTTTCTCTTTGTGTGTGTATGGCGGCGTCTGAATGTTTGTCGTTTTGCTCCACTGTGTAGCAAATGACTTGCCCTGGCTGGGTGGGTAATTTTCCAGTGGCATTGGTGCTTTCATCCATGCAGTCTCTCGGGGTGCGGTGTTTATAAATTGACATCGTAATCACGCCTTTGCCACTTTCTCTCCATTTCCAGCACCTCAGGAGGGCGGCGGGAGGGTCTCGGGTTTATATGCAGATGCCGAAAAAAAAAAGATGATGGAAATCTGTGACAGACTGCTGCAAGAGGGGCAGCAGAAGCAACAGCAGAGAATAGGTGAGCAACTGACTGACAGGTTGAAATTGAAATAGGAAGAACACACGCAAGAGGCCAGAAGAAAGATAGATGGACACACAAAGCACAGCTCGGAGTGAGCAAATTGAGATTTTGTTGAATCACATTTAAAGATGCTATCTCTTGCATTTTCATATAAATAAATGTTTTGAATTAGATGTTGCTGGTCTGTTTTGAATAAACTTTTTCCTCTTCTTTCTTCTTCTCTTGACATTTACCATCTGTAGCTCTCAACAGACTGCTGGTTTGCAGTAATATACCACAAGCCTTATCAAAGCATGCAACAACAAGTTTTAAGTGTGCACGTAAGCACTAGAGTTGTACCTTTTTTCAGTTCTGATTTGATTCCAATATCTGAATTTGGATATCTGTCTATACTGATACTATACCAATACCAGCACCTTTTTTCTTAATATTTTGATTATTATTAGTAGTAGTTGTAGTCATTGTAGTAGTAGTAGTAAGGTTACATGAGGCTGAAGCTGAACTTTAGGGTGGAAAGCTTGTGTAGTTTTTGTAATGTAACTTGTGGCATTCACATGGCCAACTCATAGGTTGAGAGATGGCCCTCATCTGTCTAATTCACCATGATGTATTGCTGAGAGTTTAAATTTGATATTTTATGTTCCAAGGTGCAAATGTTATTTGTTAGTGTTTTTAATGTGTTCGCCATGCCTCTGTAATCTGCAGTTCAGGACATGGTGGTTTATGGTGGTATATGTTGGTAGTTTATTGTTGGTTGCAAGTACATTTCTTCAGCCCAGCTGTATTGTACTGTACCATATTCGTTTGGAGGGCATTTTCCTTGTATTACATGCAAATGCAGAGTAGCATTGAAAAGCGCCATTTAACTCTCAATTTGAACTGCTTAGAGTTGCCTCTAAGGGTTGTGCTGTGGAATCTGAATGCAGATCGGTGTTGTGAGTCTGCTAGCCGAGGAATGCCTTATCAGGCCCCTATACTGGATCGGTCCCATCTAAAGTAAGAATTGCGTATATGAACAAGAAAGTCTGTATTTGGTACTCACACCTTTATGTAATGAGCAGTATTAAATTTCACATGTTCTTCATCCATCTGCTTGTGGAAGTACAGAAACAGCCCCAGAATGCCACATAATGGTCAACCACATCCTGTCAAACAGGGTTTTTCATGTCGTGCATATTAGACCACAGACTGCCAGTGTGAGAGGAAATTGTCTTCAGGAACCACCCCCTGAGTATTTTTTTATTTTTGAAGATAATGAAGTCTTCGTAGTTGATGATCAAACTAGGATCACTACAAATTACAATTAATTGAAACAGCCAACTCTATGTTTTTTCCCTTGTTGTTCCAAAAAATGTGATAAAAGTCCTGGACCTGAGTTTAAAACCACTGCCTTAGGAAATCCTAGAAGCCCTCATGTAGAGTTACTTTTAGTGGACAACAACAGGGAAAGATTAAGATTAAAACATCACAGATAATGAGGTTAATACAGTGTACTGATGCATCCCAGGAGTGTGGAAAAGCTTACCAACAAGTACTGGGGCCTGTTTGTGTTATTGTATTTTACATTGTGCTCTACAACGTTTCCTCTATTTCCACAGTTCATTTGTTGCCACAACATTAGTAATTAGGAGTGAGTGCAGGTAGACTGGAAGTGATATGGTCTCCCTACCATGCAAGAAAATGGTTTTGTTTGAAATATGACATGCCTGTTACTGCTCTACCAATATAAAGTACAGTGTCAAAAACTCTATTAAAGTTTTGTAGCTCTCAACCCAATGTGGCCAAATAAACACATGTATGTATGTCTATATATTCATATACATACAGTATATATATATATATATGTGTGTGTGTGTGTGTGTGTGTGTATTTCAAACATATTTATCTTAAAAAAAAGTTTTTAACTAGGCTATTCATTGTTGCACTTTTTAATAGAAACACATGACTGTAATTATATAAATTAAAATTGAAGGCACTAAAACAGTTCATTGTACAGGCAGATTGATAATTGTGTGTCCTTAAAGTGACAGTATTTAACTTCTAAAAGAAGAAAGACATGTCTTTTGCCTCACAGAACAGAGGGGGAATTCTTTAACAATTAATTGCAGCCTTGCTCAAGTCAAATACACTAAGGGGTTTTGTTGCTAGAGCCTTCATTTAGTTTAACATACTGTATAAAAGATTTACAAACATTCCAGTCATTAATAAAATAAAAAAAAAACAGTTTTAAAGTGCAAAAGGCTTCCATGATCTGGTATGACCACTAGCATATGATGGATATGTTAGGTAATGTTACCAAGCTTTAGATTGGTTTGTAGCTGACATTACTAAGTAATTTCACAGATTTTGTGACTCTTCATCATTCACAGTTACAACAACTTTTAGTATTTAGCATTATCCCACAATTGTCACTTGTGGTCGTAGTGCCATCACGACTTGTTTAGAACTTGAAACTCAAAGTTTAGGATGTGGGACTTTGAAAACAATTACTTGGTCCCTCCTCTGGCTACAGTATTAGAGAAAGAAGAGATATGCTGGCATTAATGGAATAATGCCACTGAAAGAAATTCATTTTGCAAATCACTTTGCAAACCATTGCTTTGAACAAGGATAATCTGTATGTCTTGCATCTGTAAGAATATGTTCAAGGTGAAGAAAAGCATGAAATATTTAAAATGTCTTGTTATATAATTTGAGGTAGGGCATGGTTGTTTTCTTCTGTTTGGTGCAATTCTGAAAGAAAGGCTTCTGTTCCCAACAGGAGGGCAGTTGATTACCTTTGTTTTCAAGTGTGCCATGCCACTCCTAGCTGCTGCAACTGAGCCTTCAGTAACAACCCCGGCTTTGTTAGCTCTTCTTACATTCAAACTTGTTTTTGTCTGTCCTGTATTCTCTCGAGTCTGTGAAGCTGCATGATGAAATACAGAGGTAGCGGTGTCGAGACACAGAGGCAATAGGAAAGGGATTAAAACCTTTGCTTTGTGACACTGTAAAGAGCAGATGCTTTTTGATGTGAAAGAATTTTGCTCATACAGTGCTGTACACCTAAAGGAATGAAGGAGTAATCACACTTATAATGTCTGACAGCCACATATGCAAACGCACTCATTTTAACATGTAAAAAATTCATTTCTTTTCTGCTAAACTTTCTCTCTGTCTTCCTTTTTCTTTTTATATCTCTGTCTTCTCTCACTTGGCTGCCTTGTTTCTAACTCACTCCCTATAAGCCCTGTGCTTTATTGTTTACCACAGAATAGAAACTCTTTATTTGGAGGATTAAAGTTAGGACGATCCCCACATTCACAGCATGGGTCATGATTTCTGTCTTTTTTTTTTAACTTTTCCTCTCCTCTCCCAATGTCATGGCCAAAGTGGCAGAGAATTCAAGGTCTCATTGAACAAATACAGTTAATAAAAATGCCATCACAAGGGGAAAGGGGGCATTTAATAGCAGAGAGGATTTGAGCTGGGAGCAAGAGATTAGGGTGCTGTGTTTTACTGGCCAATTCTCTCCCGAGTCGTTCTCTGCCCTCTCGATTCCATCTCCTGGGTTTATGGACAGGAAGGTGTCCATAAAGTCACATGGGTGAATGGACGCAGGATGGAAGTTTGCGTCTGTGTATGTGAGTGTGAGGTTGGATGATATGTGTGCATTTGCTTGCCCCAAGGTTCAACAGAGGCAGGGTTTTCAAGGCTGATACTAATGGTCCTCTTTTTTTTTTGCCAATATTCAGGGTCCCTAAAACTTATGTTTAATGTGTAGCACTTTGGGCAAGCCAGATTTTTTTGCACTTGGCAGCAGCGGCAAAAAGTTATGAACACAAAATTGACATTTCATCACCTTATAAGTTGATATGACGACCTTGTTAGCAAACAGTTGCAAGCATTCATTTGGAGTCATATTTCTGGCCACCTTGTAAAGTACAATATTCACTATCTTTTCGCTCTGTTTTTGGTTTACACCACGTTCTGAGGGAAATATCTGAGTCCTTAGCTGTTACAGTAAATGCACCATGTTGCTCACCAGCAAGTTGGTAACTGTGTATGTCCATCATTTGGTGCTGAGTAGGCTGTGCACAGTGGGTTTAACTGAGCTTTTTCACTGAAAACAAATGTCTGCTGAAAGAGTGGTGAACCCCCCCCCCCCCCCCCCCCAAAAAAAAAAAAAAAAAAAAAATGCTGCCAGAGAGCTAATTAATGAGGTCACCTTAGGCTCATCACTACCTTCAACCACTTAACATTGCCACATTGTTTTCACTTTGTTTTAAGAATGAACAAATTATTGACTGCTTGCATGGTGAAAGTCAGTGCATTCTAATAGTGGTTAAATTTTACCAGTTGGCAGTTTTAGGTATACGGCGACACCTGGTGGTTCTAGTGTCAGAGGTGCTGTTGGTAACAGTGATAAAATTAAGCTACTAAAGATATATATATGTATAAAGGGAAAGATATAAAAATATAAACAGAACATTCATTTTGGACCTGTTAAAATTTTTAAAATAACAAATTCACATTTAACAAAAATAAAGAAAATCAATACTTTTATTCTACACCTTTCTAAAACCTTTGTGGAGTGTGGATGTATTTTTTTATTCATATATTTTAAATTATTTGTTTAAAAATAGTTGAAACTTTTAAGAAGTCCATTTTGAGACATCCATTCTTTAATGGAATTGTGTGTAGCTTCATAGAGTTATTGCGATTAAAGGAGAGGTTGCAGTTGGAAAGCTGAGGCATCAAGCAGATATTGTGACAAAAAACCTCTCCACTGAAACAAGATAATACCAGAAAAATTAGATTGATAAGTGTTCTCAAGGAGTGCAGATGTGATCAGTTACTACAGTATTGCAAAATACAGAGGTCACTTGTCACTTGTTGCCATGGTCATTGGATGTTATATTGTATTTAACTATAACTGTAATGAAAATGTGACCCACCCAGTTTGTGCTGTTGTTGTTGTGTGATATTGGTGTAACAACTGCATACCGCTAATTTCTTATCCTTGCAACCCAGCTCTGCCACATTCAGCTCAACTGCATGCATGGTTTATCGCTTGGCGACCACCAAGCTGAACTCCTTTTGAGCCAGTGCGGCGCCATTACCAACACCGGCTGCCAGGGGCAACGGGCCGGCTCCACGGGATTGGAATTCAGCCGCGTGTGTGTGTGTGGGTGGATGGCAGGCAATCTGTCGCTTGTTTACACTTTATATATCACTCTCTGGGTGCTGTAAATCTCCATCGGTGTCTGTCCATGACCATCTCCCTCCTGGTTGGATTACATCTGCTTTTTGCTCTCTTTCTGTCTTCTTGTCCTGCTGTATGTGTATTGTACTATAAATCACCATGTGACACGCTGTAGCTTCTTCACATGATGTCTTTTTGTGAGCGAGCACTGGATCACTCACTCCTCTGACATCCGTTCAACTCTGAAAGCCTGCAAGAGTGAAATCGCTATTGATCTGCGTAATGGAAGGCGTGATGCTCCTATGGGTGTGGTGATGTCATGGGATCAGACACAGACAAACGCACAATCTTTTCCTGTCGGCTGCCTGGAGACACCACCTATATTATCGATCTATCACTTACTTGTCACTTTTTTCCACCATCGATCTGCCCACCTGAAATCTGGCCAATGACCAGAAGAAACGAGCTGAAATTAAGTCTGAGAGGGAAGCGCTTTTGATCTAAGCTGCTAAATATCCCATACCTCCTTAGCAGGCACACTTTGCAGGTCATCGAGGGGCCAGGGCTGTTATCATGAAAAGCTTGCTTCGCTTATGGAGCACCATCTCGCCAAGCGACAGCGATGGCTACAACAGAAAAATCAATGCCTTTCCACCCCCATTGGGCCGAGTACCTCTAAAAGCATTTTCTATCCTGCTTTTCAGCAGCATTTATTAATCTTTCAGCAGCTGACTCTTGTCTCCCTCTCTATCTTAACATCTGGGATGAGGCTTAAGTGGTTACGAGCTCCCCTCACTCAGAAAAAATGAAGAGGTCACTGACACCGGATCTCTTTGCTTTGTGTGAGGGCAGATAATTGTGAGTGGTGCAGATTGTCTGCTAATTGATACTATTTTTAGAGCTGTACTGGTTGAGAACAAAATGTGTTCAGTGAAATGTTTTTTTAATGGGAAAAGTGAAAACAAATATAGCTGCCATCTAGCTGCTTGTGCCATGAGGAAAATATAAAGGCTACTGAATATTCAAAAACTTTTCTCGCTCAGTCTGTCGGCTCATTCAAAGTAACTCAGACTCTTGTGAATTGGGAGATTTTCCAGCCCCCTCTGCTCCTCTTGACAATCCATTGATGGAGGCAAGTGGATAGGTTTTGGAAATATTGTGTTCAATTTGTCAAGTCTTTTCAGTTGTGAAGGAAGGCAGAAGAAGGAGAGAGGCGTTTAAGAGTGTCTGGCTCCAGGCCCAGACGACTGGCTATGGGCTGTTTGTCTAAGTTGTCTGATTCAGCCGTTGATGGAGGTATTATTTGCAATTGGAGTAAGGATGAGTTGCAGCAGATTGTGGGGAATACGAGGGATTTTCTCAGCTCCTGGCTCATGGGTAGGGCTAAGAGACAAAATAATCCCTCGACAAGTGCAATATGAACGAAATCCTGGATGGGGAAAATCCCATGTTTACTTGGACATACAATTCCACCACCTCCATTATTGCTAGGGCTTTTTTTGGGAATGGGGATGGTGCTTTTTTCTAATGATTATTTTCCCTTTGACCCTTTGTCTGATATGTACCAGTTTCAGTAGGACTGTGGAAATTTATCAGCCAGAGACTACAGGTCCATTTGCACTTGGTGATATGAAAACACACACACAAATACACACATCCTTGTATTGTAATCCTTCTGAAGGTCCTCCATCGACTACATTTATTCCCAAAGCCTAAATTTACCCACCAGTGCTACTTCTGTAAACACCTACAGTATTTGCAACATGACTTCAAATATGCACCCTAATGTTCATAATAATACAAGGATCCTATGCTAATATTTGCAAACATATTATGGATGTCTAAATTTCAATTAATTCATTTGTGTTCTAAAACAGAGGTTCCCAACAGGCTTGGCTGCAGTGTCCAAATTAATTTCTACTTTATGCTTTGCTGATTGTTGACACTTAAACTGTCAGCACACATTCAAACCATTGAAACAAACAATGTTGCAACAAAAATGTACTTTTAAATAGGGATGCACTGATTGACCGGCCAGAGACCGGAACTGGCCGGTTTTCAGCATGTTAAAAATGAAAAAAGACAAAAAACAATTCTTCCCCACCCACTGTACAATTTGTTAATTTCTGATTAAAGTGGGTGTGATTGTTGTGAGAAGTTACATTTGAAAGGTGAGAAGGGGATTTCAGATGCTGTTCAAACATCGGACAAACACTGGTTAAAGCATGTGGATGACTTCAGAATGAACCCCACCAGTTAGGAGCCACTGCTTTAAACAGGAGAACATAATCATCAGTATACAGTGTTGTAATCAAGACCACCTAAAATGTGTCCATAACAAGACAAAGGCAGGGTGAGACAAGGCCAAGTGCCGTCACATCTCTTGCTTTCTCATGCTAGTGAGGGAGTCGTGGCGTGTAGCGTTTATGTTTGAGCTGACATTAGCTAATAATGATGTAACATAATTAGGGGTGGGTGAATAATTGACTCCCTTAAGTATTGTGATTCTTTTTTTAAGACTCCCTTTTGATTGCTGAATTGATTTTTTTCCGTCTCTATAATTAATTAGAGCTTAGTCCATTAGCTCAATGCTAACTTGTAATGGGAATTTCTGTGTGCTAGCAGAAATTAGCATTGTGATTGCAGTAATAGTGTCTTAAATAAAGTGTCTATTTTACTTCACATGCGTAATATAAAACACGTGTGCTTATGGTTAGAGACATATAATTAATTTGCTCTGTTGAAACTGTCACTGCACATTGCTAACCCAGTCTACTAGTCAGGCTTCAACACTTCACAATGACAAACTACGCCATTTTCTATCCTGCTTCTCAGCAGCATTTATTAAACTTTCGGCAGCTGACTCTTGTCTCCTTCTCTATCTTAACATCTGGGATAAGGCTTAAGTGGTTACGAGCTCCCCTTGCTCAGAAAAAAATGAAGAGGTCACTGAAAACAGATCTTTGATGATAACTACAGCAGCCTCAAATAGTCAAAAATCACATTTGTGCTATGTGCAATTTTCAGGGCCTTTATTCATTTTGACCCAAAATCTAATCTATCATCTTATTTATTATTCTCATGGCACTAAGTTGCTAAGCAGGAACAGTTAAATGTAGCACTTTGCTTCAAAACAATTATTAGTATTATTATTAAATTACTAAAAAATAATTCAAAATAAAATTCAAAGATTGACTGACGTGATGTGTATTCTTTTTGGAAATATGAATCGATGACAGAGTATGATAAATAGACACACACACACACACACACATATATATATGTATATATATATATATATATATATATATATATATATATATATATATATATATATATATATATATTATATATATATATATATATATGTGTGTGTGTGTGTGTGTGTATATATATATACACACACATATATATGTATACTTAAGAATTGCAATACATATTGAATTTGATAGTATCTAATATACATTAGCTACCGTGCATTATGTGGCCTGTCTCATCCTTGTTTATCACAAGTATTTCACTTTAGAAATTACTTAAACTCTTGCTTGCAATTGAAACAGGAAGTTTCTTTGTCTGAGACCAAGACTGAGTAAAAATGCGAATGAATGTCGATTCCAAGATGAGACCTTCAAAAAGTGGTCTTGAGTATTGCAGCTGTATCAGTGTTGTTTCTTCTTATATCAGTAGTACATCTCTGCTTGTTTGAGCTGTTTCTCGATGCTGTTTCATGTCAGTCATAGACAGAATCAAATTTTCTCTCACACAGTTTCCATGCAAACTAATGGTGCTCATTTCTGATTTCTGTTTGATGTTATTACCTGGATAATGACTGATTATATGTGTGGTGAACCCATTCTTAAGTCATTTTCATTCAGTCGAAAATTACAACTAAATCTAGCTATTATGTGACTTTTTGCAACAGTATACCTCTATCATCGCTCATCTATTCCATTTTTACCTACCTTTCTAAGTGCAAAATGTGGCCTTTCACTGTAAGTGATCAAAAATCAAGTTCATGGGCTTGTTTGGTTTAACTGCTTTCTGCACATCAGCATTTGCCAAATGTGACAGGCCAGTCTGAATTTGCTACAAGTGAGTTTTCTTCACTTGCCCGAGTGAAGTTGCTGCTTGTTTTTTACATAGCATGCCCTGCTGTGTTGTTTATATTACTGTGGTTGCTGTGACCGTGGCAGCAGTGACGTGATGAGGATTGTGAGTGTGTCTGGGGAACGGCAGCCGTGCTCTCAGTTTAAATGCTGCAGGGCCCCGGGGATGGACGCTCACGCTCAGAGTGTCTTTCAATGTCGGGCAGGACAAGCTGTTTTGTTATTGGGCGACTAAAAATAAAAACCTCTGACCTTGACTGGCCGCTGATGACAGAGTGAAGAAGAGAGGTGATGAGAGAGATAGTGAGTGTGTGTGTATGTGTGTGGTTTTTTTTGTCTTTGACAGAGATGGACAGGAAGTGAGGGTGGACGAGGAAAGATCGTTTGAGAAAAATAGATGAAGAAGTCATGAAAGGGAATAGAGACATGATATTTTGACATACTGCACATCACAGAACTGTGGAACCTGTTAGATTTGCGCTTTTGTTGCAGCACTTTCACTTGTGCCAAACCTTCATTTTTCAAATTCAGGCTTTAGAGCCTGAAAATGAGACTGTGTCCAATCTGACACCACCTCCTAACATACAGCAAGCGAGTGAACTCTAGCAAAAGGAGCATGAAAAACTGTCCAAATATACTACAAGCAATGGCACCTCTTATTCCCCCTCTGCAAATAGTGTTCATAAGTTTATAACATAATTAAGTCAGTCTTGTTTCAATATAGTTGGGGGGCAGTTTACTCACTTGTAACTCTAAAACAGCTCCCCGTTTTCATTCCAAACGTTGTCCTTTTTGAGGAAAGGGTACTGTGGATTTAGGCTGCACAATTAATCACAATTTTATCAGATAATATGGAAAATGTAGTATCCGAATCTCAGAACCAGAACCAAACTCCAATTTTTTGAACAAATGTCAAAACAAAAATGTGTGAGAAAAAAGCATTATAATGAAGTACTGTAGTGCTGAACACAGTAGATGATATTTGTTAGGGTCTGTACCAAACTGATATCCCACTAATCATATTGCATATTGCAATTGAAATTTCAGTCAAAATATTCCCAATATGACTTCTTTACCATATTGTGCTGTCAAAATGTGCCGCTTCTTAACCTTGTAAATCAGTCTCTCATCGTCTAAGTTAACTGCTGACTGGATGGGAAACAGCAATGTAAATGTTGTCGGTTTCGTCAGGTTGGAGGGGAAG
>JAJHUR010140512.1:2962957-2973386 GCA_027495735.1 Lutjanus campechanus | reverse complement strand
ATCAGGTCTGCTGAGAGTCTGAGTTCTTTTAAGTCAAGGTTAAAGACTCACCTGTTCACTGCTGCCTTTGACTAAAAGGCTTTTACTTTTTAAATTTTATATTTTCCTTCTAAGCTCACTATTTTAATGTGTGTTTTTATATAATGTGTTGTTTTAATGTTTTAAATGTGTTTCTTTTTCCCCTGTTGTTGTATTTCAATGTCCTGTGTGAAGCACCTTGAATTGCCTTGTTGCTGAAATAAACTTGCCTTGCCTTGCCTTGCCTATATTTACAATATTTTCACCACCTTACTTTGCCATCGGACAGCCTTTTCTAATGGAAAGCCGCTTTATATAAGCCAAATATTAAACGACTCCATAATCAAAATCAATAATTTCACCTTGCAGAAAATGGGAATTGCTGGTCTACAACTGCCTCAAGTAGTAGTAGTATTTTGTGTTATTGTGTTCTTTTGGTGAATCCAAACTATCCTTTTAAATCCCCAAAGTCTCACATTAACACAAACAAACTAACAGATAGAAATACAGTGATTGGAATTCTCTTCTTTCTTCTGATTTCGGTTTTCCAATGTTGGCCAATTCTGATCTACAGACTACAGAAGATGAAGAACTGTAACTGAAAGAATACATAAGCATTTTTGTAACCTTTCTTTAATGGGAAAGTAAAGTGGTGACAATATTCTAAAATGTAGTGTAAATTTAAACTCTTAGATTCTGTGCTGGTACTTCTTTCTCCAAACTGGGGACGTGCAGACCAGCGTCTACAGTAGCTAATACACTGACTATTGATAAGTGCCTCATACAACCCTACTTCAAATAATCCAAACTAGCCCTTTAAAGTGCAACACTCAAAATTTACCTCGCAAAATTGATGATGTTATTTGGAAGAAACCTGGAACCAGTCCATTATCTTATGTTTAACGCAAAAATGTAATCTAAGATATGCTGAACTGCCTCATTGTCCTTGCGCTGTAGCAGATTTTGCTGCTAAGGTAGTGGACTCATCAAATACAGTTAAACAAGGGTCCTGTCCTTGCTCTCAGTCATCTCTTGGGAGGGACAAAAACAGCAGAAATGTGCTGAAGCACACGGGCAAGCCTCCACCACGCAAACGACCACCAGGCTAATTGGCCGACTGTGAGCATTAATGTGAAACCGTGCGATTCTCCTCCTTTTCCTCAATTGAACTGACGAAGACAGCAGCCCCCCTTTTGTAATGGAATTAATAGAAAAATAGAAAACGGCCTGGTTTGAGAATTAAGGAAATGTGATATGTGGTCTGCAGTAATTAGGGCCTACAGAGTGAAGACTGTTAGCGCTTAGTGCGAGACTATTCCCTTGTGGACCAGCCATAATTATGATGGGATTTCTGCCTCCTCTCCCTCCCCATGATGAAAAGGTTTTATTGTTCCACTGCTTTAAAAAAAAAAGGAAGGGAACGAAGGGATCAGCATCGGTGATGAAAGGAAGCTCTCTGCAAAATGCCACCACCGCAAAAAGAGCTTCATTTCATCACAGCGCAGCACCATCATTCTCCCACTTTTGTCTTTCCTCTTCCCCCTTTCTCCCGCTGCCTTTAACTCCTCGAGACATACAGTAGAGCCGCATCAGAAGCCATATCGAAAATTCACAGGAAGGTGTATAAAGATTTTTTTTGTCAGTGCATTGTGATCTCCTGGGATGCGATCCACAATGGGTGTCAGCGCTGCTTAGAACGAGACAGCTGCACGCCATGTTGTTTTGCTGAGCTTTCAAGAAATGTTTGTGCGAGTGTGGGTTTATGTGTGTCTGAGCTGCTCCGCACTATTGTGCACTGCTTTTTGGCCGACAGCCTGCTGTTTCTTATGGGATGTGGCATTTCCCACTGTGGTGTCTGTTTCAGAATGAGCATCGTAATCCGGCCTATTTGCCGTCCCACTGCAGAAAAGAGCTAAAGTCAGGGAGAACTTTGCCAAAGCCTGACAATGCTTTCTGAATTCAGAGCCCTGGTCCACACTGTGAACTGAACAAATGCTTCAATGGTTGACAAACTACACTATCCATAACCTTTTTCGTGATACCGGGGAAAGGAGACAGCAGCAATCAGCCAGTATATACCAGCAGGCTTATTGTGCATTCATGTGGTGTTGGAAAAATCAGAAAAATGGGTTCCTGACTGGTAAAATTTAACAACTTCTAAAGCTGGCAAAAAGTTTGGTACACAACTTGCAGAGTTCTGGAGTTGTTGATGTCATGTAGAAACATGGCTAGGTTGCAACCGTTATTTGTTGTCCATGTAGACTGGTCTTGATTAGTTAGAAGTTATTTTTTAGCATCAACCCTGAAACCAAGTCAGATAAAGCAATCTTTCAGTGCTTTCAGGGAATGTACTGTGGATCTGGCTTACTGTCACTTTTAACAATCTCTAGTCTGGAGTGTAAACCACAGAAATGTAGAGTAACATCAGACTTAATGATCAAAGAAAGATGATATCACGTTGACACTTCTTCCGGTATTCAGTGTTCTTCTTCTAACTTCTCACTTCTGTTGCTTTCTTCCTTGCACCTGTCCTGAGTTCCCTGACTCTGCTTCAAGTCTGTGTCACACAAAACCCACAGTAGCCTTGAGGTTGCTCAATCAGAATCTCAACAACAGCCACTGGTGTCTAAAATCCATAATGACAGAAAAGAGGCAGGGGAGGAAATGGCAAAATCAGCTAAGACAATGTTGGTGAGTCATCAAGGCTACCGTGGCCGCAGTGCATATATGTTGAGGGACAGATGCTGAACTGAGGGGGCATTGTAGCCACTGTGAAATTCCTGCCCAGCTTAGATAACAACATCTTCAGTGGGATGCTAAGCCAAACCATCACCCAGACAACAACAACAACCCCACTCTACCCTTTTTAGTGTCCATGTTGTTTCCACATTATGGCTTAAATGCTCACAAATGCACCAAAGTCAGAAGGACAACTTCCCAACCTGGGAAACAGGATCATCTGAGGAGCACATGAATGCAGCATAATACTCAGCATCTGGACCACAGCAATGTTTACAGAGTATATCATAGTGACAAGCATCATTACACAGAACACATAATGGAGTCCGCTGCCTCAAATGACAACTCTTTAATATGTAGACGTTACTGCTACTTGCTCCACTGACTTGAAGCGTCCTCTGCTTTATATATGCATTTCCAAAGTATTGCTAATGACATTTTCTTTCAGCCGAGCTCATTGTACCGTTGACCAGTTGTATTGGCAGAAAGAAAGTTAAATTGAAGGAGAAAGTTAAGTTAGATGTGGTTGCGACAAAATGCTCATGTAAGACATAGAGCAAACTGTAAAGATACAGCTGCAGAAGATGCTGAGGATTTAAGACAAAGACCAGGGAGTGCTGGAGTGTTGGTTTGTGCATGTGTGAGTGTGAGCAAGGCAGAGGCTTTTTGTAATGGAAAGCAGGATATAAATAATCCAAACATGACGAGGGAGATGGTTAACAGAACAAAACTAAAATGGTTCATGGGTCCATTCATTCCTTCCAGATCGTAATGAGAGGACAGATTCACTGCCCGAGATTTACAGTACGTCTACTTGTGAGATGGAATTATAAACTATGGAGATAAAATATGTGTGCACTGTTTTTCCTACTTAATTTGTCTGTAGCCGCTTATTCTGGTTTCATAACTGGTCTGGTTTTTGAGTCAAAGGCTGGAGAACAAAGCAGTGTTTTTATCTTCTCCTAATGAAGTACTAGTCTTGGTTAAACATGAGATGTCACTCTTTTTCGCACACCCTCATCAGACCATGTCAATGTTGAAAAAGTGACTAGCATGTAATTACTCTGAACAGAACGTGTGAACGTGTATGTGATTTTTTTTGCAGTTTGACATTTAAAAAAAAAAGCGGGGTTACTTTTCAAACGCGACTATAATAAGATGGTTTTACTGCATGTTTTACATGCATCACAAAGGAGGCAGCTTTTAAACAAGGTGTCCTTGTATTTAAACGTGACTGCACTTGATAACACCGGACATGTTTACAACTCGGCTCAATTATCTAGATTGCACCTTTCCAGAAGCCTTGCGGGTGCGAAGTAGGAGTGTGATTGATAGAAGACTCCACATACTGTATAGTTGTATTGTCACCTGCTGCTTTGTGAGCAAACCTGTTCGCAGCCGTCACTAAGCGCCGATGACTGTGAAGGGTTTGGAATCAGAATAAATGGCTGTTTTAATTAAGTGAAAGTGCCACTTTGTATTCAGGTTTTCAGGTTGAAGGCTTTGCTGTGGGCTGTGGTTGTTCCATATTGAAATGGTCCGTGATATAACATGACGTTTTAGATTGGAAATTTAAAGCCGCGCCTGGAGTGAGATCCAATTTCCACTGAGTTAGAACAAAGACACAGTATACCGCCCACCTTAAACACACCACAATAGGCCTTTTCTGTACTAATTAGGCACTTTAAATATACTTCAAATCACTCCGTGTAGCAGGACAGGTACCAGCCCGAGCAGTCACAGCAGTCTTTTACAGCTGCTTAACTTCTCTTTACTTTCCACCAGCCATTACCTGTGGCCACAGGAGATCAATCTAAGGGATCTGAGCCCTGACTGCCGCGATAAAACCTTTCTTGATGTCAAAGCTATGACTTTGACCCTCCGTTCATAGCGGGTGTGTGTTGAGCGTTCTGTCTCACTTCTCGTCCTTTCATCACAACTGAAAAGAGAGGAGGATGGGCGGTATTTATCTCCTCGGGGGACAGATGAGGGCTTTTGTGCTGGGGTCACTGACACTCAGCGGGACCGAGGGACACGCCTGCCCGATGTCTTATCAGATCAAACACATCCTCCGCATTACCGCTCTGGAAGCAACTATTGGCATGTTTTAATACTCCCCTGCCTGACCGGTAATTGATTACTGTTGGCTGGTGGGTCATTAAAAAAGAGGAGAAGATGGACGAGGCCGTTAAGAGAGGGAAAGTAGAGAAATGTGCCCAATTGCTCTTTTATGGAGACGTCACTACAGATTGCCACAAAACAACAGTGAAGGGTATTGTGAATGTGACTCAAATCGATGTAATGCAGTAAAAGCACTTCAGAGGACAGCATTAGCTTCATCGGAGGAGAAATATGTTTTATTATTATTTAATGGTCTTTTTGTTTTATGTGATAGAAAGAGTCACAGAGAGGGAATGACATGGGCCCCGACCTATATCACTTGTACATTCAGTTGTTTGATGTATATTGCTCCCAGAGGAGCAACTTCTAGCTGTATAATGCGGCTGCTAGAGGCAAACTTATGTCTTCAAGTGTGTGTATAAAGTCCACTCATGAGAGTTTTACTGGGCATCATGTTTATGAATACTTTGTGGTATTAACCCTCAAAAAGAAATGAAGTGTTTATTTTCCAACTCTTTTTTTTCTTCAAAATATGGCTTTTTTACACTTTGTCATATGTCCATTTACAGTATATATTTTGAGAAAAAATGGTCTTGGTGAAAACTTTAAAGAATACATTCAAAGAATATTTCTGTGCGACTATAAATGGTAGAAATGCTCGTTGCTGTGTCAATGTCCACTGACAGTGGAAGGTGAGGAAAGCAGGGTCAATGCCATGCTCATTTTTCATTTTGAAATGAAACCTTTATATCAAGGTATCAAGTTAATTTGTTTATCATTATACAACACAGGATTACACAATTAATTGAAAATTGTAGTCCCTTCATTCTACACACACATTGAACATGTGTACAAGTTGTTGTCATCGTCACAAACACAGTTTCAGCATTAGTTTGATACCAAATATGTGGCATTTGTAGCTTTTTAGACCAAGTTAGATTCAGCATAGCATCAAATAGTTATGATAAAATAAATGCTGTCTGCCTGAAAGAAGAGAAAGTAACTTCAGGTCAATGTTATAACAAATACTGTATGATCTACATTTTTCAGTGTTTTCTTGCTTAGTTAACATTCAGAGTGTGACAACAGCAGAAGCTTCACTGGATAATTCTGGGCTTTCCAAAGTAAATAAGAAATGTCCCACACTTTACCCAACACGGCTATGTTGTAAGAACAAACAACACTCATGTGTTTGTCGTGTTAGTTGTGTTTCTGGCAACTTGCATGAGAAAAATTACTGAATTTATTTGTGGAGTAGTTGCGCTCGGTTAGTCCTCCCTGTCGATTCTTCGTCATCCTTCCTCCTGGAAAACAGTGGCCATCCACAGGAGTGAGAGCCAGGAGGGTCTTGCTGTTTCCAAAAAAAAAAAAAAATCACATATCAGCGTTATATATTTCCAGTTCCAGTTATTACAACTTGAACTATTTACAACACAAAGCTCAGGACTTTTTTTTGTTGTTGTTTTGTTGATTTTAAAGTGATGGGCGCTCCCAGGTGCTATAGTGAAATATAGAACGGGCGCTCTTGGGTTGAGAGGATTAATTTAGGATTCCTACATTCTTTCAAATGTCATTATCTCCCAGGTTGCAAAAAATATTTAGGGACTATAACTTGTTCGTGTAGCATCATTAAAAGGCCTGCAAAACATAATTTCCCCCAGTTTGCAGAGAGTGAATAATGAAACCACCAGCCATAGGTTTGTTGTGGTCATCTTGTCCTGCTCACCTGCATTACTGCTGTCTAGTTTGCCAGGTGCTGGTAACATCTACAGTTACAATGTTGTTCCACATGGGAGGTCGACGATGTGCCATTAGTGCAACAATGCTTCTCTTGGGTCCATTACGCGCGCCAAACTCTGGACACGCGTACAAAAACACACACTTTCACGCACACGCACACCACTGAGATGCTTTAAAAGTCCCTGGAGAATTGGCTGTGATTATTGTTGTTACCGTGATTGCTATCATCGTCTCCCATCATGGCCATTATCAGCAGAGCATTTCCCCGTGTGCTCCTTTCAGCTCAGCGCTCTGTTTACCCTAATGTGAGCTGGGGGGAACATAGCAGAGAGGCATCTTCCATAAACACCTTGTTATCTCTCACTCCTTCTCTAATTTTCACTCCATTCTATCACTCCCGCTCATTTTCCCGTCTCTCGATGGGCTGTGCGGGGCTGTGGCTCTCTGGCTGACATAGAGAAAATCACAGGTTGTGTATTACGTGTTTGTTTTGGAGGCTCATTGCTGTTTCGTTAGCCAGGATCCAAAGTTGTGCTGATGCTTGCTTTCGCTGAAGTTGTACAGTTGTTCAGTAGTTTTTTGCCTCCCACCACCTTGGTAACAAAGGATAGCTGCAACCTATTTACACTTGAAGAGGAGCCAGGATGTAAATAATTTCTGCCAGTGATGCCCACACATTTGTGCTCTTTTTTTTATTATCTGTCTCTTTCTTTGCTCTCCCTCTCATCTGTGTGAGGCAGCCTTAGCCAAAGCACTCAGTCAATTTTGCACAAATGGGATTCTTACAGTCCAAATAGAGAAGATTGAAATGTGGAGGCACGTATTTGAAGGGTGTTAAACGTGTCACCCAGTTAATGCTTCCTCAAACAGAAAAAAACAGAGAGATTCCAAGTTATATTAAAACTTGATTTCCTGGAGTATGGTCCCCGGCTGCTCTGTCAGGTACAGGCAATAACCTCCTCTGTGCTTTTATTGCTGGTTAAATACATGCAACTGTGGCCTGGATCAAAAGTAAGCTATGCTTCCTCACTCTCGGATCTGTGATTTTATGAGCACCAAAGCCTGAGTGATTCCTGAGTGATGCTTACTGACAGCACAGAGGAAGAATCAAACACATGTGTCGCTGTTATTATGCCTGCCGGGGATCATGCGATTACTTTCTTGCATGTGTGGGTGCGTCCATGCGTGATCAACAGATCTGCATCTTACTACTAATCTTGCATACTACTGGACTGATCAGCCTATTTTTTGTTCATATTCATGATTGACGGACCTCTGTGATTCAGAATTTAAAAAAACAAAACAAAACAAAACTTTTATTATGGCTGGAGGCATTATGTGTTCACATCATCCCATTCTTGTAAACACGATATCTCAAGAACGCCTTGAGGGAATGTCTTCAAACTTAAGTATTAGTAGTAATTACAATTTGGTTGTCATAGGTCAAAGGTCACTGTGACCTCATGTTTGTCTTGTTCTCGTGAAGGCAGTATCTCGAGAATGCTTGGAGGGAATTTCTTTAAACTTGGTTCGAGTGTTCACTTGGACTCAGGGATGAACTGATTAGATTTTGGTGGTCAAAGTTCAATGTCACAGTGACTTAACTAAACACATTTTTTGCCACAACTCAAGATTTAATACACTATTTACATACAAATATCTAAAATAAGTGATGACATTTTATATCCAAAAGGTCAAAGGTCAACATCACTGTGAACATCATAATGTTCAGCTCTCTATCAGTCCTCTGTACTCCTGTAAAAATAGTCTCTACATTAAGACAGCATGCTTGTGATCAACAACTGCTTCAGTTTGAAATCTTGTTTCAGCTCGGAACAAAGTATGTAGGGTTCATGGTCATGCTGGCAGAACTTTGCAAATCTCTCCTGGTTGCATCTGGCAGTTGTGGTGGCATTGCCGTAGGTGCTTCACTATTTGTTGCCTGGCAAGGATCTGCACTCTACTGAGTGACCTCTACTAGTTTGAGGCTGCATCCTGTCTGTGTTTGCCGCAAAACTTGTGCAAACCTGATGGGAGTTTGGCACATGAGTGGGAGGACTTGTTTCACATGATCAGGATGACTTGTGTGTGTGTGTCTTTGAGTCACACCCCACAGTGACATCTCATCAGACTGTGATCTGTCATGTTATCCCCCTGTCAGCTGTCGAGACACGCATGTCAGACAGAGCCAGAGTGTGTGTGTGTGTAAGAATGTGTGATTGTTTCATTCCAAGAGGTGTGAATCTGTGGCGCCGCAGATAATGCCTGGCTTGTGTCGTTGTGTCATTGCCTTGTGCCGTCTGAGATGCTTTTCCCTACGCACACACACACTTCACTTCCCTCCAACCTTTCTTGCCCAGAGCTTTTATCAGCAATTCATTTCCCAGTATCTCAGCCATCAATCACTCCAGCCTGTCCTCAAATGCAGCCGTCGCTCCTAAAGACGAAGAGAGGGAAGCAATGTATACACACGGAGACACAGGCTCAGACAGGCAAAGAGAGAGGGGGGCTTTTTAATTAAGATTGCAATCGACAGGCACTTTTAAGAGATGAAACTTTGCTTCATTTTTGGAAGTGTTTGATCCTGAGTCAACTGGGCTTTGGCTGGCCCTGGGTCCTGTTTGTCCTGACAACTCTAAGGGACTTAAAATGAGGGCCACCATTTTAGAAGTTTAATTCAAAGGCTAATGTTGATAAAGCACCAGCCCATGTCTTCTTTTTCTTACCTTTACTACTTTCTCTTTTTATTTCTTGTTGACAGTTTCAATTTCTCTACATGGCTGCCTTCTCTTGGTGTATTCAGTTTTGGTGGCCATTGCTGCTCAAGCCAAGTACTGTACCCACATCTGCTTCTGTTTATTCCCAACAAACCTGACAAGAAAACTTCTTATATTGTCTTGTTCTTATCTAACAATTTCAGAAAGTAACATGGCAGGTGAAGCTCAACTAAAACAGCAGTAAAAGTTTTTTCATGAAGGTTAAAATCAGGGGCACAGAGCACATGGGACAAATACTGAGCATCTAATCTGCGTGGGAACCCGCAGATTAGAGTGCACTCTGGCCCTGAACTGCATCTCCCTCACAGGGCAGTACGAGAGCGCTCTCTTGACACTGGATGTAGGGAGGAGGAGCAGCAGAGCAATCCACCATTTACAGTGGTAGTGAATGGGTCCCAGCTTCTCTGTTCAGCAACTACTCATCCAGTTGCTAACAGTAGAAATTGACTTTCTGTGTCTGCTGTAACACAAGTTCAGCTCAAACAGAGACATGCATGTCCCTGAAAGCATATTTGGGGCACTGTATAGTTGTTTCTTTAGAGTCTTTTCTCCTAAGAGAAACAGACCTGGACTCTTCTCCTGGACCATTAAAGTGTTTGCTGGATTTAAAGGGGGTCGGAGGAGCAGTTGTGGTTAGCCATTGGGCCATTGAGGGCCACTTCACTCCCACTTCACTCGCAGACACTGCATTCCTCCCACTAATAATGTATTCATCCTGCTCCAGCTCTGCAATAGCACCTCTGGTCACCAAAATCCTTAAAGTTCAACTCTGTTGCCAACTCTGTTGATTCTGAATAGGAATATGCTTTCTGATATTAGAGGGGAAAGACTATTTTTTCATCATTATTCTCATATTCATTGAAGAACATACTTAAATGAGTCTGATGTGATTTTAACAGGGATCTGTACCAAACAAAGATGTTTTCTTCAGTTAGTAGAATATGATGTGCAGGCCAGCCATGATAATATTTGATTTAAAATAGGATTTTGACACACATTTTGGCTTTAATTTGTGCCTCTTGTGATTTGAAAAT
>JAJHUR010140512.1:2932137-2958628 GCA_027495735.1 Lutjanus campechanus | reverse complement strand
CAACTTTTCTTCTAAAACTAAATTGGATGTTCATAATAAAACACTGACTATTAAATAACATATATTTTCTCCAAAAGTGCTCCAGAATTCAGCCAGGCCTTATTATAAGATTAAATAAATATTAGAAGAAACGATCTCGCGAGATTTCGCGGGGCGCGATTTCACGTGATCTTGTGTAGAAGCCAATGTAATCAAACCGGAGACAAAGTGCAAGAGTTTGCTGCAGTAAAACTTTGCTGTGAGAAAAACAGAAGAAGTTAAACGAGTCTGGATGAGAAAATGTTTGAGGAGACACATCAACACAGGTTGTTTATTCTTCAGCCAGAACAGGAGGTGAGATTTTAACTGTCAGCCTGTGAACAGCAGCTTGCTGCTGGCTAACATTAGCATGAAGACCTACAAAGTTTACTGCTGTTTGGCGACACCGTCAGCTGTTCTGTGTTGTTGTAGACTGTCTGTCTTCTCTTTGTCCTGTTCTTGGAGTCTGTCGCTAACACTGACTTCATGTGTCTGAGTGTGTGCTGCTATGATCAGCGCTGTGGTGGGCGTGACATTACGGCTAGTGTGTGCTGTGCGCATGACGCGACCATCCTGCAGAGTATGTGTGTGAATATGACGGGAACAGAATCGGATATGTGGCGCTGACCGGCTGGTCATGCTGAAAACCGGCCCCTTCCGGTCTCTGGCCGGTCAATCGGTGCATCCCTAGTTGCATCATGTTTGTTTTGACTAGGGATGCACTGATGCCACTTTTTGCATAACAAGTGCAAGCCTTTACATTTGGGTATTTGCTGATACTGAGTACCGATATGAGTACTTAATTCCAGTTCTTACAATAACTTTAAAAACATGTTTTATTTTCATCAGATGTTCCTCACTTCTAAATGTAACATATCATTGTTATTGTTTCCTGTTGTTAGTGTTACCGTAGCTACTATATACATTACATTTTTG
This sequence comes from Lutjanus campechanus, assembly GCA_027495735.1. Classification (NCBI taxonomy): domain Eukaryota; kingdom Metazoa; phylum Chordata; class Actinopteri; order Lutjaniformes; family Lutjanidae; genus Lutjanus; species Lutjanus campechanus. The sequence continues at coordinate 2,957,674 of JAJHUR010140512.1, read as the reverse complement.
GCTTATTTGTAGTAAGTTACTTTATTAAATTTTGCCTTATTAAGCTTTGCAGTTTACTGTGTACATGATATATTTCAGCAGGAATAATTCTACAACATTGTTATGGACTTGCAGAATTAAGTTTACTGTTACTTAATTATTCCATTATCATTTACAGCACTTTAACTAATGTTTAATTACACATTTACATGTGTAGTATTTAAGTTTCTTCTCCATGCCCCTCTTGTCTAAGAGCTAATTAGTTCCTACCTGTCATCGTTTAAGGGGGACAGGTATGACTATGGTGCCATGTGTGCAACAGTAAACTTTACCCTGCTGTGAACCCATAGACTGTATATAGAAGTGGACGGAGCTTCCGGCTCTGAAAAATGAAGCCAATGCGGAAGTGCAGTAACGCTGTATTCTCACCGAAATCCAGCAGGGGGCGAGCGAGCTGGCTGCAAAAAGAAGCCCGGTCCCATTGACCCCCGTTCTAAAATGCCCAACTTAACAGCTGAAATTAACATATTTATAGCCTGTGTCAAAAAACGATTTTGGGCTTAATAGCTAATATCCCCCACCATGTTCACTGAACCAGACTTGAATTTTCATGCAAGCCATTCGTTGATTTTATATTAAGGCTTAAAGTTCTGTATAGTTAGGGGCGTGGTTTCGTGATTGACAGGCGTAGTACCCTATGGTAGTGCCACTCACTCGCTCCCATAGACTATACCGTCTGTGGTCCTGCCCTACTCCACCGTCTCAACCAATCATATTCACCTCCGGTTTCAAAACTGTGAAAATGGCGCTGGCCAAATCTGAAACTCAAGGCTTCAAAACGGGTGTTCAGAAACCAATGGGTGACGTCACGAAGGCTCCGTCCACTTCTATATACAGTCTATGTGTGAACCCCAAAGAGTGAAGTTGGGTGTCCTGTGCTGTCAGGCTGTTTTGGTGAAGAATAGCAGGAGAATAAACAAGAGTACACAAAGAGAAGTTGTAGCAGCTTATTACCAAGAAAAGAGGATCACAGACTGGTTGCAGTGGTGTTTTTTTCCTCATCTTCAGATTAATTAGTCGAGGCATTCAACTACTTTATGCCCACCGGGACTTATTGGACAGCGGCTGGCTGCAGTCTACAGGTGCACTCTGTGCATTTATTTCAGTTTTACGTGGACAGTAGCTGCGGACATTAGTGGATGATATTGAGGACAATGAATCTTTTGATGATGATGACAGCGCAACCAAGAAAAGAGGGTAAGCATCAGCAAACTCCTTGAACTTTGTGTCGTGTTGGATCTTTAGGTGTTTTATCAATTTGCTTGTGTCCAGTGGCTACTTTTCAGGATGTGGTATCGAGTTTGTACGCCGTTCTGAAGATGCATATCGGCAGCTTAAACATCTTGTTGCCTGGAGTGTAAATGTCCAGATACTAACTTCACCCAAAATCTGAACACTCTTTTACCCAACAGTTAAGGTTGGGGATAATTTGTGAATATAAAAAAAACTACAGCTCAGGTATGAGTAAGTTTAGGCAACTAAAACACTTGGTTAAGGTTAGGGCAAGGTCGTGGTTATGGTCAGAAAATACTGATTGGGTGGCCCGGTAGTTCAGTTGGCAGAGCATTTGCCTTGTATAGTAAGGCAGTGGCCAAATTTACTGCTTCACTTGTCTATATTTACCATCATCACTGGATGGCCACATGAAAAGTGACAAAATTCCCAGATTTTCCCTTTAAGGTGTCAGTATCAGTCAAAACAAACTTGTTCATACAATGTGTCGATCTCCCACACCTGAGGGCGAAGGTTTATATAGGTGTTATGAACAGCCAGACTCAGGGCATGGCAAAAGCCTGGCGTCATTTGAACAGTCTTTTAGACAGACATTCGTAGTATTTCACTAAGCTGTGCACATGAAAAGTGTCAGAATTAGCCATGTGAAAGATGAAAGGGAATTTGAAAGAGAAGGTGAAACCTGTTTACCTTCTCAGGTGTTAAGACGGAGAGAGGCTCTTTTAGCTCATCACTGAAGTGAGATTACGTTAAGAGAATAAAATGGTGGAAAATTGGCCTCTCGCTGCATGCAGAGGTCACATTTCAAAGGAAGCCAGGACATTTGAATACACCACTGAGTCGGCGCTGTCCTTCAGCTGGTGATGGTGTCAGCCTGTGTAATGACAAAGGGGAGCTTACTTTCATCTGTCTCCATTTGTTCCTGCTCCCTCCTCCTTTGTGTTATTACTGTGGTGGCCCATTGTTCTCCTTCATCTGCTTTTATTATGTATTGTTTGGTGTCAGAGATCTGTGGATTTCAAGTCTTTTCTCCCACTGCTGGAAAACATTAGGTTTTGATGTCAGTAGATGCTGCATCTGTGTGAGTGCACTCAGAAAAACAAATAATGTTCAGTGGGAGTTTCTTCTGGAGTTAAAGTTAAAAATAGACGGAAACTTAGAACTTCAGAAACAATATCATCAACAACTCTTTGCTGGTATTGTAGTAGTTACAGCCATGCTCATGTTTTATTTCTAAATGTAAACAAACAAACAGTGTCTCCAATTTTTTAGAGGAAAATATTACTGCCTTTTCAGTGTATTAGTTCCTCTCAGTCAGGAATTTCATTACATTCATTTTAATACAGCCTGGTGCTGGTGCGTCTGTGTATCTTATGTCACAGTTCTGTGTTAGCAGGAGCTGAAATTTTGTAGCATAAAATTATTTATCTTTCAAAAAATATTTGGTGAACAGTGTGGTTAATCAACATAGTCAGGAGATGACTCAGGAAAATATGAATTATGGTAAAAACATCTAAATACATTGAAGCAGGGCTTCAACTAAATACAAAAATTATGACAATAATTTAATTTAAAAAAGGGTTTTTAGGAGTGCTGAGGAATGCAGTGGGGCCTGTTAGTGGTGATCTTTGTATTTTTTACAATCCTGGCTACTGCCATGCTTTAAAGCATTTTCTCTCCTGCGCATGCTGTTAATTTGTTTCGTTTTTACCAGGTAAAGTATGAGTGTACATAAACTTAAAGTAGTTAAATCAGTGATGGCAGCCTGTTTAGCTATTAGAAATGGTTATTTTCACTGCTCTATTTCTAAGCTAATCACTGTTGAACTGACTCAGTCTCTCTACAGGGATCATTCTCATTGCAGTTAATTATCAAATGTATTTGCGCATCCCTCTTGCAAATAACTGCAGCATGTGAATTTTGCAAAATTGATCTCTTTTCACACATGTAGTTTTCCATCATACTGCACTCTGCGTTAGAGTATTATGGCCAATTGTCCCACAAATCATTTAAATTCAAGCAGCAGCACCATCCATTCCACTTACTGACATACAGCCAAGCAGTATCAATAAACCACAACACAATTGCTTCATTCAAACAAGGGTCGCTCCAATCAGAAAAATAGCAAACAGCACCAATAAACCTCTTTATTACCCACTCCAAGTTCTCAGCTACATCAAAGAGGCCTCCCCAGAAATGTACGCTGTTTTTTCTGGAATCAATCTTGTAAGGGCCAGATAATTATTGTAGTAGGCACAGGAGCCAACTTCTTTCACCGTGGCAATTAACAAGGCTTGTTAACATCAAAGGCGGAAAAAGACCACAGACTGACTCTCAAGCAGAAAGTATACTGAGCTCACAGGAGGATCGGCTTTTCGTCCAGAGTCTGGGTATTTAAATGTTCTTGATTTGAGACTAGCAAACAGATATGAAAATTACAACTAAAAACTGAGTTTTGACTGTGTGGATGAAAAATAAGGGTGGACTGAAAAACAGATGTAAACCCATCTGCATTACAGTATACATTCTACAAAGAAGCGTAATTGGTTTAATATAATAAGTACTCATATAATTTCTCATCTATACAGTAATTTAACAGAAAACAATAGCCCCAGTCTGTTTATACCTAATTAATTTTTCAATAATTATTCTGTGCATGTTTTTGGCAGAAGCTGCACAATACTTAATTATAAATATTGTTTTTAAGACAAGCTTTAATTCTGTAAATGCTATTTAAAAACAGATGGTAAGGTCGCCACATTGAGGAAACAGAACAACAAATGCATCTTGGGATCACATTTTTTATCAAGGTCTGCTTGTTTTGATGTTCCCCATGAGCAAATCTGGCTCCTCACCAAGTAAATTTGACAGGGACACAGAAAAGCCTCTTTTCCTGGAACCTCAATCACTCATGGATTCGTCAAAAAGTTTTCGCTCCTAGACACATTTTCATCTTGCTTCAACTTTCTCTGACAGAGGAAATGGGTAAATGTAATCCCTTTTCTGATGGGCGAACAAGCTAATCTGCTTACTTCCCCCATTGTGGATTGACTCTGCGATGGCAGAGAGGCAGGTGATAAAAGAAAAGTACAGAACGAGAGGTTTATTTGACTTTCTCCACTTCCCTGCTCTCCTTCTCTTGGGAGACCGACTATAGCTGCTGCTGGATTATCCTGACGTCTCCCATTCTCCATCTCTCCGCATTCAATCTCCCCCCTCCCCTCTTGGCGTCTCGTCTTGCCAGGGTCGGCATTGATCCCCTGCTCCAGGAAGTTTCTGCGTTTGTAACAATGTAGTCGGTTTTGTTTTGACGCCTTATCTTTCACAGGAGTGCAGCGAAGGGGAACGCGACCTTGCCAAAGCGTTGCCCGCCTGCCAGGCTGTGGGTGGTAGATAGAGGTGTTGTGTACAAACACGCACATGACTCGCTGTTTTCTATTTGATGATACAGTCTGTTATGTGAAGTGGAGAATGTACAAAGAACACTGAAACCTCTATTTGTGTGACACAATGGGCCTTTGGGTAACGATGATGACATATTTGGGGCCACCGAGGATGGCGCTGCACATGTGAACCAGAGGGTAAAGACAACATCATTCACATCAGTGTTTCGTTAACCCTGCACACATCATTTTGTTGAAGTCCTTGGGGGATGTGACCCTTAATCTCTGCCGCTAACATTGCTGACTCTGGTGAAATCTGCAGATAAACTCCCCAATCTGTCATTTCGTGATATATAGCGTTACATGCATCATACTCACAACCTGCTTCCATGCAGCAGACGATGCATTAAGGCAGATAAACAGTAGTTATGCTTCTTGGAAGCAGTAAAAAAAAGGTTCAAAAACATCCTTATCTTTGTTTTATCCCCTTGATAGTTTTATTAGAATTGCTATAACTCGATTTTGAACCAATGACATACAGTATTTTAGAAGCCTATGGAGGCGTCTTAGAAAACCAAGCTGTAAACAAGGAATTTTCATATTACATAGCATATTATCAGAGGTGTAGACTCACTGGGGTTTTCTTATACTTTGTTCATAAGATGTCTAACAAAGACTTAGACCCAAAATCCCACAACAGAGGTACTGTGTGCGATAACATATGTTTCTTTGTCTGTGAGTACCTTTTTGGTAAACAAGAAAAGCTCATATAACATGTAAAATATTAAGTAGTTGTTTATTTCTTTCTTATTGCTAGTTTCGGTTCCAATAGGCAGAGGGCTGCAGCAGCTCATATCTTAATTGTTGTATTGCTTTGCGGTCATTTCTGTATTTTCACTGTCATTGTCACCGTCACCGTCATCCAATGTGCAAAGACCAGGCTTTGGCAAAGGAGCAGGTAACCACTTCAGTACGATAGAAAAAAAAAATCAGTAACAAATTGTTTGGATCACCAGGTATTTGTTAACTGTGACTGTCTGTTGTTTTCTGCTGAGCAGGTAACAAACAGTTTGATTTTAGAGCTTAAAACAGCTGCCTGCTGTGACCGAAAACAATGTTATGAGAGCAGCCAGAATGAACTACAGTAAAACAGTAAAGGTTCAGGCCAGAACTCCAAATCAGTGGTTTGAAAGATGGTACAAAGTCATGTTACATTTCTTTTAGTCATGTCACATGACTTTGTCATTGCTATTATAAAAATATTGATATAGTCGCTTTAAAGGAAAATAATTGATTGATTTTGCAATTATTTGCATTATTTTTATACACATAAATCAGGTTTATGGCAGGCCAAACAATGAGGGTATTCATGATTATTACCAAGGGTGGCTCAACATTTAACAAGCCTTTTAATTGGCACTTTCTTAGTCAGTAAAACATGTTATTTAATATAGTAATAACAGGCACTAAAACTGAATAATTGTCACTTCCAGAGTCAATATGGCACGTCACCAGAGCAGTGACATCAGTGCAAGTCGTGATAAGACCCAGTCTGCGGTCATTTACATAGTCTATAATTTTCCCCTGCATTGCACAAGCTCTCCCTAGTTATTCAGAGGCCCATTCAGCAGTATCAGTTTGAAAATGGAGTGAAGCTCAATAAACTGCATATAATTTAGCTCCTGCCTCAAGGACAGGAAGACATGCAGTCAGAGAGAATGAGAGGGGGGAGGGATCATCCTCGACAGGGCAGACGGATGAACTGCAAGAAACATAATAACAATATGTGTAAAAATGGAGGGAGGAACTGCTGCAGCCCAAAGAAGTCCAGCTTAAGTGTCTGTGACACTTTATTGTGCGAATCACTCATATTCTTTTTGGGTTTTCATAAAAATCTAATGAAAGCAGGGCTGTAAATTTGAGGAATGGTGAGGCCTCCGACAGTCAAGATAAATGAGCTGTAGTCTAGCTGATCAGATTTAACAAACCATCAATCTACAGCTGTGTTTAAAATGAGAAGATTGAACTGTTTTTAGATGCATTTCATGACACTGAACTTCAGGTGGCTGTAATTCTCTTTGTGTGTTTGTATCTATTTAGAGAAAAGTGTTGCCGTTTGTGAAAGAGTACATTACCTAGTGCGAGTGTTTCCGCATGCAGCAGCTTTTAGCACACAATTATGCCATTGAGTACATCTTTCAAACAATTCAAAACATTTCACATCATGTTGCTTACACTTATAATAGATAATGCTGCTGCAGGTGATTGTGAAGTGCCCCTACCCTGCTTTAGTAAACACGCTTCCCGACAACGCAAGTGAGTGGCGATGTCACCTGCCTTCGGGGAAGTGAAATAGACTCTACTTCATCTAATGCTAATGCCAGTGCTACTCCCTGGGTGGCTTATTTATGTATGTATTTATAATTTTATTATGTGGTGTTATAAGGTGGCGCACTGTATGAATATTCCTCCTATGAGAGCTTGTCGCACAGATGAGAGAGCTGGCAGCTAGTTTGCTGCGGAACAGATAATTTAGATAATGACTCTATGGAGGCAGAAGGAGTGAAGATGGAAAGAAAAAGAAAGGGGAAAAAAAGATTAACAAGATTAGGTGAGGATACCCCGTGGGTCATTATTATGATTATCTAATTACGCCTGTATGTAAGTGTGTGCATGTGTTTGTGAGAGTCGTAGCTTCAACTAAATTGAAACTTATTGTATCTCTCCACCAAAGAGAATATTGTAACAAAGTTGTAGCCACTGTTGAGGACACTGAGGTCATGTCCTTCTGTTCTTGCTGGAAAAACTGGAATGCCTTTTAAAGGGACAGTTCAGATTATTTGAAGTAGGGTTGAATAGGGTTCTTCTTGATAAGCATTACCCAGAGTAGACGGCAGTGTGCACGCCCAAGCTTGGAGAAGTGGCAGAATTACCACTGTAGGAAGTGAAGCAATATACTGCTGTAGACAGGGTCAGTCAAAGTGAAAATGTCAAAATGTTCCTTGGCCAACTAAAAAACCAGCAGTCTGTGAGAAAAAAAAGTTTTTCTTTATGTGCCCTCATAGTACACTGAGGGGATTCAAAATACTATGTAGAGTTTATTGACTCAGATTAAGTGGCAGCAGCACCAAATATATAAGTATTTTTCCCCATAAGTTCTTAGTAACCACTAGCCTGGTGAGTATGTTCCTCATATTACAGCTAAACAATATACAGTACTAAAACATGTTTCTAAAACATTTTAGTTAACAAAATAGGCAACGCAGTAACAGATGGTTGAAACATTTTGGTCTGAGATGCTGGTGCTGATGCTGCAACCTCAAGTGGAGGTGAATGCTAAGTACTAAGTTCAATATGTTCTAACTTAGAAAGAGCTGGTGCAACTGGTTTCTGTGATATTTTTTTAGACTGGGTGATTCTTTTTAACTCTATTGTTAGTGTCACATTTTATTCCAGGCAAAATGGAGGAGGCTACAAAATGGTGTTGAGACCACAAGCAAGGGATATAAATAATACACTAAATACTGTATAAAGAAAGAGTTAAATTTGTTGTCTAATAAAAGCAAAATGAACAACAAACTGTTTTTGATCAAAATGCGCTTTCTGTGAGAAGGGGTCATAAATCATCCATTATAATTAATTATTCCTGGTTTCGGCCATGAAGCTAACAAAGCTCCTTTCTGTCATTCAGCTCAAATCGGGAAGAGCATTGACACAGTGGCACATGAAGACACTCACACCCAGCATAGCTGCAGAGGCTGGTTTAGTATCATCCTAAATATAGATTGTGACAGGCCGAGAATGCACCTTGGTGGCAATAAAAACAAGCCAGCTAAAAATACCAGCAGCCTTAAACGACAAGGAGGGAAGGCAAAGCGAGAGGAAAGGACGTCTGCTTTTTAACACCACTCCCTGTCATGTTTTCTCTTCATCACCAAACATTATGCAGTTGTCTGGCAATCTGCCAGCCCAAACAGATATTCACTTGAAAATATGAGAATCTCTTGTGAAATGCCAGCGCAGCAGCCAAAGCATGGGTGAATACATCCCAAGCTTTAAGTGTCTTAGCCGCTGTTTTTATGTATGTGCATCAGAGGTTTGCATGTGTGAGCGCGTGTCAGTGAATATATGAATAACATCAGCAGGGGAATGGTGTGTGAATACGCTTACTGTATGTCCTCAAGGTCAATCTGAGACCAGCAAGGGTCCTCCATAACCACACAAGTAAGGAGATATATAGGGCAATAGCTTGTGGGACACATTTGAGACTCTCCTCTCATACTAACCATCTTGAAAACCTTGAGGGCCTTTCTTGTTAATGCTGCCCATTACTTCTCTCGGCTGTGGAGGATGGAATTTCTGTCAGCATCACACTCTCCCGTGTGGAGCATTTTGGGCTAAGTAGTCCAAATAACATGGCTCTAAAAGCCTTGAGAACAGCTTTTACAGCTTGCCTTTTACCTTTAGAAGCCTCTCCTCTCCTGGCCACTTTAGTCTCTATTTCCTCCCCACTTTCCGCCTTTTAACCATGTTAGAGGGTCTCTCTCCCATCATGCATTGCAGCGTTATCAAAGTCGACCACCCGCGGTTTGTTAATCACGCCGATGGAGGTGTGAAATGGAGTGTTCACACTTGGCAAAGTGGCGCGCTAGCTGCTGCAGCCTTTTTAGTTTGGTTATGGTCAGCCATTTTAGTTCAGATAGTTCAGGTGACTGTTGCACAAATAATCTCATGTGGTCTAATTAGAACCCATTAGCTTATCTGTTTGAATGTTATCTCATATGATTTGAGAATTGGAAAACAAACTTTTTTTTACAAATCCATTTGTATTTCAGTCGGAGCAATGGGCAGCAGTTTCTGGCATGCAGCAACCTTAATTTAGCTATACACTGTGAACAACAGTGCTTCTGGCTATTAAAAAAAAATAAGACGGGAGAGTTGCATGTCGTGATAATTGAAGAAGAAGCACAAACGCACCATTGCAGCGGAGCTGTAGTTATTTTAGAAGCATTGTTGCTGTATTGTCCCCCCTGAGTCATGTTTCCTTGCTTTTATTTCCCAACATGTAATCACAACTACAAGCCCCAGCTCCAAAGTTGTGCCTGTGGTGATCGGAATGAGAGGGGTAAACACGCTGTCAATAGGACTAATTTAACACACGCCATGATGACTGAGCCTCAAAAAGCACTGCCAATTGCACCCAGTTAGGAAAATAACAAGACGGTCGATTTGTTTCTAACCCCCAGCTGGCACCGCTGTTTATGGCCAGGAGGCCGGCAGCAAGCTTTAGCTTATTGTTTAGTCAGGTCATCAGTCTAAACGCTAATTAGAATTGTCTCCCCACTGGCTTTTAGTGTGCGTCCGTGTGTGTGTTCATGTTGTGAGAAACAAGAAAGGGGTGGAAAATCTCCATCTCCTTGTTGCTCCCGCTGAATGACACAAGCTCTTAATTGTACACATTTGGACATTGAAATAAATTGCTTTCCTCTCGGCCAGTAGTGAAGCGACCACAGCTGCAGCTGGCCAGGAGTGATAGCACTTCATTTACCACGAGGGAAGTAATAGAGGCAACTACAGTGAAGTCACTCTACAAACCTTTTTCAGGGTGAATTAAAGGGAAAAGTTGGCACTTTCCGTGTGGATGTCCAGTCGGTGTTGATGGTAAATGTGGTCAATTGAAGCAATAAATTCCTCAGTGCGTGTTATATTGACCGAGAAAGCTGTGGTCTCCTGCTTCAAAATCTTCCTGCATCCAGTGATGTTGTTGGTCGCTCACCAACAAAGTAATAACTACTGTATAGGGTAGGGTGGTGATACATGGCAACATGGGCGTGGGACTCCAAAGCTCGCACACAAGACATCTTGGTGCATGTAGGTACGGCTGTAGAGCAACTCAGTTTTCTTGTTCAGTGTAGCATGCACTGAGGAATTTATTGCTGTAACTGACTACATTTACCGTCAACACTGACTGGACAGGACCCCCCTTTTTGAATTTTTTGTGAGCAGTGGCTGTATGTGTCAAACTAATAGAAGTTACAGAAAGTTAGCATTAAAATGTACAGTACACAAATACAGTCCTAAAAATGAAAGCAACATACTAACATACTGTACCTGATTTTGTCAGTCATATAAGATTTGGCTGTTCAGTATAAAGATTTTTTTTCACTTCAGCGGCACACAAAACTCCTATATCAGGTGTGTTTTTTTCAGTAAGAATTTGTCATCTGTGATGTGAACACATCAGATTTTCAAACAGTCAAAGAAAGTAAAAGTGTGTCTGCTTATAGCTCAGGTATAAAATCAGAATGTGATTGGTGGTACGCTGGGTAAAGTGGCACAGTGTGGCACCTGTGCTCCATTTCTGTCACCCTTCTGCATTTCCATCACACTTAGTTTTGTGGTTATTTGATATATATATATATAATGAAATGATAAATGCTTTTATGATTACCCATTGCCTATGATGCTCTCACTTATAATTCCTTGTTGAACTCCCCGTATCCCTGTGTATTTTTGTAAGCCTCTATTTGTTTTATACTGTTATCGTAATGCAGACAGACTGACAGAAAAAGAAAAAAACACAAAAGAAACAACAGCTTGACGGGAAGAATCTCAGTCGACTGAGGGTAATCTGACTGTCTGATGATTCAAATCTTCAGCTTTCAGGGGGCAGCCCGAGCATACATCATGTATACATTTCAGTCACTCGTCTATCCATGCATCTATCCAGCATTTGTGAGGATTGTATGAAGCTCTCACCTGAGTCCAGCCTCTTTTCTCACTCTGCCCCCGAGCCAGAAGGTTATAAACTCCAGCCCGAAGTGAATTTTAATTAGAAGTTATGATCACATCATCATATTATCTACTCTTTAAGGTTACTGGTCCCTTTACCCTCAGCTGTCTGGTGCTGGCAAACAGCCATTAAGATTTTAATAGGTGGTATGTGCCGGGTTGCATGGATCAGAGGCAAACACAACCCACATGACAACTGGGAAGATTCAGAGGGCTATAAGCACAGAGGTGTAGTACAGTGTTTGTGTATGCTTTGTGTATATTATCATCACACTGTATGTGCTTTAAGTGCAATTTGTTATGTTTTATGATTCAGAAGCCTGTTTTTTTTTTTCTATTGGTTTAAGAAAGGCTTTAGCGAGGATTTTATAATCCTCATGTTCATGGCTCCAAGCAAGACCCTAAACTGATTAGAAATTTTTCTGTTGAGTTGGATTTCAGTTCATTCAATTCATATGTTTTGGTGATGTTTTTTTTTTTTTATGTGTTTTTTAAAAATATGTTCTTCATAGCTCTCCATTATAACAACCTGTTCCACCTGTTTTATGAGAATATCCACAGAGCCTGAAGAAGAGAGCCAGGGCTAACAAAGAAAGTTGATAAGCACCATTGTGATACCCGTTATCTCTGAGGTTGGGTTTTAGGTATTGTTGAGCCAGCTAACATAACGAAAGCCTGACAATGTCGACCTTACTTACAAAATTAAATAAATATCTGAAATCTGTAATTGTTACATCTTTTATAGTCATTTCTTCATTGGTTTAAAATTCTCAGATCGAACAATATTAAGTAAGAAAATTGGTAGCAGCTCTCTTAAAGACAAGTTCCTAAATGAAATACTGAGGTCATGACCTCAGTGACCTCGGTGGTAGCTATGACCTGACAAGTATGTAAGTGTGTGCATGTGCCAGCTTTGTACATAGAAAACGTTTTGCTGTTGAACAGGCATTGATGCAGTCAGTCAGGTCCCTGCTCTGCGTCTGCCAATTTTTAGCTCTACAACTTCATATGTCTTGCTGCTAGTATGTCAGGTGTTGGAGAGATTGTTTGTGTCTGTCAGCATCCAGACAAATCTGTCTTTGTAAATTGGTGTCACTGTGTTTGTGTGTGTCTGTGTGTTCGGGCCCAGATCACTGTGCTGTTGACAGTCGTGTGGTGTCATACGTGTGTAGTCACGAGGAGTTGGCGTGTCTTGCAGCAGTGTGTTGATGTTGGGTGTGATTGGGATTTCTCTGCACGGCCACGGGAGTGTCAACACATTCACATGCTGCACTCTATCAAGGCTCTGTGAGGTTAAGAGTGCAGCAGACGAGTTCAGAATCATTTCAGATGAGGCGCGGAAGCTTGCACACCAGTTTCCTCTGCAGAGAATATAAATTTGTGTCTCTGAGATGAATTTTATATTAGAGTTTTACACACAATTACACATTAAATGTAAATATTTTACATCAAGTATGGTGGGAAAACGATGTTTATAGATCTGAGTGCTGATTCCTTAAAGCATCTTAAGGCTAAGGTAGTCATAAAATCCATTTTATGAGCTTTTTTAAGATTAAGAGATATTCCCCAAAGGCATCGTAACATAAGATGCTCTTAGAAATGATCACAGATTAATGAGTGCCTCTATCCACCTGTAGAAGGCACACCGTGTTTTAAAAAGCTACAGAATCTTATGGAGGAATTTAAAAAAGATGTTTCACTGAAGTTTTTATTGTTTGATTGTTGTGTTTATTTCTAAACTTTTATTATGAACTGATATTATCAGTTCAGTGACATGCAAAATAGATAATGATTATTAATTAATTGGAAAATAAAACTGAACTAACGCACACACATACAGAAATATAACTGAGTTTCTGCCTACTCTTTCCTAAAAATATTATTAATATATTATTAATATTAATATTATTCATCTCTTCTGTCTGAAATACCTCTTTCAAAATGTCACATATTCAGGTTCTATATCTTGTCTTATCTTTTGATGCCTCCATGCTGGTGATCGCTGTGGCCAGAGGCATTATCTTTTCAGGTTGTCTGTTCCACCGTACCATTCTCTTGAACGTGACATCTCAAGAACCCCTTGGGGGAATTTCTTCAAACATGGCAGAAACATCCTCTTGAACACAAGGATGAAAGGATTAGAATTTGGCGGTCAAAGTTCACTGTGGCCTCACAAAACACTTTTTGGCCACAACTGAAGAATTCCATGCTGATTATGACAAAATTTTCACACAAATGACAAATAGGATGAAATGATGATGTTTTATATCCAAAAGGTCAAAAGGCCAACCTTACTTTGACATTATAATGTTCAGCTCTCTATCAGTCCTCTGTACTCTTCCATAAAAATATTCTCCAAGTGAAGATGGCATGTGATGGCATGAAATCATAGACGTTAACATAGCCACTACTAGCATGACACACCTGAATGTCAAAAGAAACTGTTGATGATTAAGTTGCATTTTGGGTATTGTACGTTCTGCATTTTGACAAGGAAGAAGAATGTATGGAATAAAAAAAGATAACATCTTTTGATCCTTTTTGTCTTAAACTGTCCATCATTCATCTGGCAGTGTTATAGGAGTGCAATGCTAAATTGGTACAGTAGACCTTTAAGTTCTCCTTTGGGAAATGTGTGTCAGAATATCGGAGCATTCATAGAAACACTCTTAACTTCAATCAGTCGACACTGTGAAACAGGACAAGTCAGGATCATATTATACTTATATAGGCAGGAAAGAGCAATATCATGGCTCCGAACAAGATAAATGAATAACATAATACAACCCTAATTCCAAAAAGCTGGGATGTTGTGTAAAATGTAAATGATAACAGAACGAACTGACTTGCTAATCCTTTTTGATCTATGTTCAATTTCATACAATACAAAGACAAGATATGTAATATTCACACCGATTTTGATGCATGCAACTAGCTTCAGAAAAGTTAGGACAGGCATGTTTAGTGCAAATGGGCCACAGGTGGGAGTCGAACCGGGAGCCATTTCAGAGGACTGAAAGTCTCAGTACATGGGGCGCTTGTGTCTTGGCATCGTCTGGCTGAAATAAGCTGGGATATCCCTGAAAAAAGCCGCTGACTGCATGGAAGCATATGTTGCTCCAAAGCCTGTATTCACCTTTCAGCATTACTGGGGCCTTCACAGATATGACAGTAATCCATGATACCATGGGCAGTAACACACCCCCATACCATCACAATTGCTGGCTTTTGAAGTTGGCACTGGTAACAATCTGGATGGTCCTTAATCTCAGAGGTTGTGACGTCCATGATTTCCAAAAACAATGTGAAAAGCGGACTTGTCAGACCACAGCACACTTTTATACTTTGCGTCAGTCCAAGTCAGATGAGCCTGGGCCCCAAAGAAGTCTGCAGTGTTTCTGGGTGATGTTAATTAGATGGTTTTCGCTTTGGATGGTAGAGTCTTAACTTGCGTTTGTATAGCTATACTTCTGCCAAGTTGTCCTTATCTGATATCATGTAAAGCAGCTTGATAAATCAAAGCTGGAACTCCCTCTTAATGTCAGTTCAACCCATCCTGCTGTGTATGAGGGAAGATCAGTCTTTTCCAAGCATGAGGATATGGCTGGATGCCATGGATGCTAATAAAGTTACAATGTATGAAAAAGGTCAAATGGTTGATCCCATTACCCTTCATAAGGAAAATGACAGTGATGGCTGGCCCCAGTGGCCTGATGAGAATCAAAGCGGTGAGGTAGCACTATGAACTGCAGAGGCTTTGCCTGTTAATAGGACCTTAAATCACTTTATGATCTACATTATTTAACAAGCCTTCATCTTTTGATGCAGTTATGTATCAGCTGATATAAATTTACATCACAGTCTTCATGTTTGATGTCCTTGACATTGAGCAGCTAAGAGTAGTCTGCTCCCTGCTGCCGCGTCCCACGTGTATGTGACATTCTCTGCAGCTGATAAGACAGAGAGTCAATATTATCATCATTTTCACTGTTGTAGGTATGAATCCCAGCCACCTTATCAACAGTTCACCCAGGTGAAATGTAAATGTCACCGGTTTTGCTACGCCTTCTTAGCTGCGCACTCTTGAGAACCCGTTTCCAGTGATATCTGCTCATTCTCCCAGCCGGTACCATAATACCTTCTGCAAACATATATAATTATCACCTCAGCTTTCCCATCAAGTCTAGACAACATACGCACTTGCACATTGTTCATTATAGGTTGCACAGGGAAGGGTGGATGACACCACACTCCTTATGCACCCGTTTATCTGGCATCTCATCGCCGAGTTGCAATATCGCTCTGACAAGAAGACCACGATTGCTTGAGCACAAGAGGGAGGGAGGAAGCAGGGAGAGAAGGAGGGGAAAACAGCAGCTTTAATATGGCAACTGATAAGGAAAGTGAGTGAATACAACCTACGTGAGCCCCTCAACCTGAATCTCCCTATCTCCCATTTCCTTTTTTTTCTCATTTTCCTCTACCCATCCATCCTCCCCCGTTTGGAATTGCAAATCAGCCCATGTGTTTCTTTACAGGCGAGGTGGGAGATAAGGAGCGAGGTGTTGGATGTATCAGCAATCTGAGCATGTTGTTCATTTCGATTTATTTATTTTATTCCCAGCGTTTATTTATCTCTCTGTCGCTGCATGAATGTAGGGTTTCTTGTTTATGCACATATGAATGTGTGAGGATTTTTTGCTTGTAAAAGTGATAAAGATGGATAGCTTGTTTGTGTGTGATCTGGCTCAGATTGTATTCGAGCATGCACTCGAGGGATGGGTGGATACTGAAAATTTTGTTTTCCTAGAAATGTTTGAGTGTGTGTTTGTGAGAGGACTTCTGTGCAATGTGCTGCTGCGTGACTCTGAATTCACAAACTTGTTCAAGATGGGAAGGGTTGAGACGAGGAGATGAAAACACTGTTTGGGTTTGGCTTGAGTCAGCAGGCAATGATAGGCGAGCCCAGAGTGCCGCCCTGCAAGATGGACTCCAGGAGATCACAGAGTCATTCACCCTACACAGATAGACATGGAGACAGCTCTTGGCTGAGGTGGTGGAGAAAACAAGATAAGATGTACAAGCACACATACGCTGTAAGGCTGTCAGTCAGATGGAAAACCACCAAATTCGGTTTCATCATGAACAAGAAAAGAAAAGAAAAGAAAAGACAAGAAGGACCTGGTGGACCTATAGCATTCGAAAAGTGCCTCTGGGCAAAATTTGTTAAGAAGTTATTTTGATGGTACAATGTTCACCCAGAGAAACTCATACAGGGAATTGGAATGTGTTGCTAGATTCTGAAATTGATCTTTTATTTACCATCATCAGACTCATATTCTCTCACAACAGTTGAAATAAACCGACAACTGTACAGCAGAGGCAGCCAGTTGTTTGAGGTTTTTCCATATCTTAGAATAGTCTGTTTTATTTATCACAAATTAGCATACACAACCCTGTTCTTGATCTCTTCTGGGTGCACAAACTGCTTCCAAGCACACACACATACATACACCCACACACAGCTTAAGCCTCTTTGGCAGCACCCAGCATGCCATGTCCACTCGATTGCTCTGGTGCCAGGTCTGATACAAGGCCGAGCTGTGCCAAGCCACTTGCCCCTCGGCGGGTGGTGTGAATCTGGGCATCCACAGATAGCTGTGATCGGCGCATCATCGCCATGGTAACTGCCAAATGACACCACCACCCCCCAGCTCCTGTCCTGACTCTCACCAATAGTGAAAGGTCATGTATCATGTCCTTGTTCTATCAGTAGCATTCAAAACCTGCAGGAAACCAACACAGGATTTTGTACTTAGTCTTGTACACACATCACACTTGGTGCAAGCACATTTTATAAACTGATAGACACATCCTTTCCTTTTCTCAATTTGAATTTCACACACAGTCGGATCACAAAGAGGGGGCCTTGGCCTCCACTGAGATAAGTGTTGGCTATAATCAGTGGCTATTGTTAGTAGAATTACGTTGTCCAAGAAAGGACTGTTCTCCTTGACAATAACTATAATCCAAATCCACACATTCAGCCCATCAGTGTAATAAGGTTGCTTGCAAACTGATCCTCTTGGCAATAACCTCACATCCGCCCACAGACACTGAAGATGCTGAGATATTCAGGATGTATGAGCCTTGAGGTGATTGCCTTGATTTTGTCCTGTATCTGTTACCATAATACTTTATTCACATTTCAATTGGCTCTCAGATGATGTGCCTACAGATCATTTCAGCCAACTCATGTGTAACAGCAGGGCCAGAAATGAGGTCCTTGTGCTTCTGCTACTTTTTACTTTGACTCCACTACATTTCGTAAGGAAATAAACTTTTTAATACACTACATTTATTTGACAGATAATGCTTTTGTTAAAAAATGTGTAAAGATTATACATTTAAAGATTAAACCAGGCGTTCACTTTTGGCTTGCGACCCCTTTACATAAAAGTCCCATATCATTTTTGAAATGTTGTTTCAGGTCTCATTTAAATTGCTGTGTGAGGCTCATAGAGGTCAAATTATACAACACTTCAAAATAAAAAGCAAAAAGTCTCAAGACCCATCAGATGTATTTTGTGACCCACTAGAAGGGGTCAAACCTTGGGAGACACTGGGCTAAACTACCAAAGTATACTTTAAGATTTTAAACCTAGCTCCAAGTCAGCCAGTGACACGCTGCTTATTCTTTAATGTGTCAGTATTAGCAACCTTATAATGCAATTTAACAAGGTTCCCAGGCATCCTGGAAAAGTTCGAAAACAGTAGGCCAATTTTTCAAGTCATGGAAAACACATGGAAAATGAGTATAAAAAATACTAATTCCTGAGAAACTATTTCAGCTAAGAATGAACTACTGCTAGGCTTTCTATCAGAGCTCCCTGAAACACATATCATTGCTACCTGAAAGGGCTAAGTTAAGAACACGACCATTAAAGGAATACTTTGGGTTAGTTGAAGTGGGGTTGGGTGCAGTACTTTTTACTCCACTGAAGGAGTACTGGTGTAGGAAGCTGGTATAGGAAGCTAAGCAATCTACTTGAGAGTCAGCACAAAACCACTTTAGCCACTGAAAAAATCCATATCAGTTTAACTGTAATATTTTCATCGCTTTTCACTGCCATGAGACAGCCTTTTCCAACGGGAAACTGCCATTATATGAGCCAAATATCACTCTCTCCAAAGCCACAGACTCCTTTGGCAAAATCAGCAATAATCAGAAGCAGAACACAGGAGTTGCTGTTCTATCGCTGCCTTGATCTGTTAGTTTGCTTGTGTTATTGTGTGATTTTGATGTTTCAAAGTTTTGTTCAGATTTGCACATCTGACTTCCACAGAGAGGAACATATAAGTGTGTGGTGTGACCCCTGTCCGTCATTCCAGACACATAGTCACTGAAAGTGTCCTGGAAAAATCCTGGAAGATTATCTCTAGAAAAGTACTTTTGATATGTTGAGTAAAGTTTGCTGATAATACTGTTGTACTTTTAAGTAGGTTTCTGATTTAATGCAGGACTTGTAATGGAGTATTTTTCCAATGTCATGCTAGTACTTATACTGTGATCTAAGCACTTCTTCCACCACTGTGGAAAAGTCTTCATTTGTCATCACAAAGGCTTGTTGAGTTCTGTTCTTGGAAAGCACTTTGTAATTGTGTTTTTGAAAAGTTCTACATAGATTTTTTAAATTGTTAGTACTTCTTGTGGCCAGTCTTTATGTGAAGTAGGTGTGATTGTCAGATAGTTAGTTTCAGAAAGGTATAACAATTGTTGGACAGAGATTTCCCTATTCCAATGTCATAAAGGTGTGTATATTCTTGTCATTCCTGACAAGAATATACAATATAAAAGATGTCAAAGAAAAATAGTGAATAGTGAAAGTCCATGTTCCAAGAAAATAATAAAGCCACGTTTTCTTGTACAATTTTTCTGATGCAGAGTTTTAAAAAAAAGTCTATTTCAAAGTGTGATATCCTGCACAAAACCAGCTATAATCAACATATTGATGATTAAGTCTCCTGGCAAAGAACGTAGCTGAACAGAAATGGCTTTCTTCCTACCAAGTTAGCAATTGTACATTATGGAATCTCAGTCTTCCTCAAATTACTCTATGCATTTCTTGCTGACATGCAGGGAACGATCAGCATTCCTTTGCTGGATTACACCCCTTCAATCAAACGGTATTCTCTGAGATTGCCGAAAGCTGTGGGATGGAGGTGAGATGAAAAGGAAATCGAGACCGCACACTAACAATAACAGGATTGGTGGGAGAAAAGAGCTCTGAAAGTAGATGTGTGTGTTGCTCATGAACTTGAGAAATGGAAGAGGTGGTGAAGGTTAAAGATGTACATTTACAGTGTTGTAGATGTGCTGCAGGCTCAAGCCAACTATTATGAACTTTTGAGATCTTGTCATCAGTTTAAAGTTTTAAAGCCTGTTTCACCCCTGACCACATCTGTGACAATAAGGAGACAGATGTATTGCTTTGTGAAGTTTGACCATATGTGGAGTACAGTTCGGTTAAAGGCTGTGTTATGCTTGAAAGACTGTGATCTAATTAACAGTTCCACATGTCTCACTTACTCTCCTGACTGTATATTTTGTTCTTGATTCGTTTGTTTGTTTGTCTTTGTTTAAATAAATCAGGTATTACTTGCCTTCAGTCTTCATCTCACTGGTTTTTGCCATGGCTTCAGAGCTGGGCCGTGACAAATTGAGGGTTTGTCCAGGATCGTCATACTTGTCAGCTTGTCTTTTAAAAGTACTGTAACTTATTTTATTTACCTGGCCAGTCTTCGTGCTAAGGCGTGATTGTTAGATTGTTAGTCTGTGTCGTGTATATACAATATAATGGCAGCAACATGATAAATGTTTGTGTATAAATCTCATTTATCTAAAATACATGTTTCATGCTTTCACTAACGTGAGGTTTCAGACCTAAATTACCTGTTGGGCTACAGACTAAAGAAAAAGACAGCAGTTAGGCTTACCAAATCAGGCGTTGTGGTGATATACACAGAGTTGTGCTGTGGGAGGTGGGGGGGTGTTTATTTATGCTTTGAATGTATCTGCTGTGAAACAATCAGAAAATAATGTTTTATTTCTCTGATTCATTGGCTTTCTTGCTACACTGCTCCCTCTCCTCATTCAGTCATTTCCATGTCTCTCTCTTAAACAACAACAACAACAACAACAACAACAACAACAACAAAATAAAACAAAGGAAGATTCTTGTTATTGCTATTTTGCAGCATAAACTGCAAACCAGACACATACACTGCAGCTGGATTCACAGTATCATTGTTTGGTCTGTGAACTATGCCTGGATAGCTTCAGATATATTTCAGGCTGAGTCTGACACATCACTGTTGGGTGGTTTATCAATGACGCTAGTAAAGCAAAAACAACATAAAATAAGCACAGCAGGAAGATAGGTCAGACCACCATATTTAACCATCTATCTTTAAACTTTAATGCTGAAAAAGGACAACATAAATTAACAAACCTGCCGATTTTGCATCTCTTCGCAATTCAAATCAACTGCCAGTTGTTTCTCTGGAAATAAATGTTGTTAGCATGATGTCTCAGTGAGTTGGTCTGTTCCGATGTCAGAATGGTGTGGAGGAAGAGGATTTCAGATGCTGTTTGAGAATCTGATAAGCACTTGGTTGAAGCAGCTTTAAGCTCTCACTTCACTCTAGGCAAGAATACAGCACGCTCATCGCTGGGGAGGATGCGGAGTGACCAGAATAAACTTCCTGTTGGAGTTATTCAGAGTTTACAGGTGAATTCTTGGTTGGAGGTGGGGTTTATAAAATGCTTTATGAGCAGTATGCCATGAGCGAGTGTAGCAGCAGCACAGCTTGAGTTGTCTGCCTGAAGTGGCTGGTGGGCTCAGATCCATTTAGGCATCCATCCTCTCACCCTCTCAGTGTTTTACTTCTTCTCTCCAAACTGCTTGACAATTCCCCCCACCCCCCCAAATCAATCTCTAAATCCAATTAGTCATTGCATTAGACTGTGAGGAAAAACACCACTGTGCACTGTAGCCTGACAAATGTTTGGCTGCTGCTGTTGTTTGTTTGCCATGTGAGAGCTATTGATCAGAGGGTATGAGGGTGATGGAGGGGGTGGTGGGGTGGAGGACCCAGTGGAGATAAGTGTTATTGTAAAGTAAATGTGAAGCACTTGTCTATTTCAGGGTGTAGAGGGAAGGGATATAAAATGGTTTGATAGACAGGAAGAAAGTTCTGCAGGCGGTGGGAGGGGGGCCAACATCTGGCAGCAGCTGGGAAAAAAAAGCAGGTGAGGAAAAGAGATAAAGAAGGTTGGGGGTGGGGGCTAAAAGACGGAGATTTGGGTAGGCTTGGAGTCAGGGAGAGATTAAAGGAAGGAGAGTGGCACAGAGTGAGTGTTATTGCCTGAGGTTGAATGTGTCAAAAGCAAAAATGATGATGCCAGGCGAGGCCGGGGGGCCGCCTGGCTATCTGGCAGTTTCCGTAGCTGGGGGTGCCCACTCCAAGATGCCAACATGAAATAGAGAGAATGAGAATGGATGGAGGGTGGGAGACGAGAGGCAGGCCAAGAGAGTGGAGACTGATTTAGAGGGGGATAAACAAAGAGACTGATGAGGACGAAGCAAAGTGAGATCAAAGGGCCGAGCAGCTTCCCAGTTTCACCCCAAATGATCCTGAAATCCCCCATGATCCTTGAAGGCTCTCATAGCTCGAGCAAAGCCAAAACAGGAGTTTTGGCAAGTATTACACCACAAAAATATTAACGGCACATTGCTTTGGGCAACAACCTTGAAGGGCTAATAGTACAATAGCACACAATATGATAGCATTTATAATACCAAGGAAAAATAAAATTCAAAGCCCAGTGTTATACGAGCCTCTTCAACTCATCGGGGATGTAAGTTGCTATTACTCTCTTTCAGATGGTGTAGTGACCTCCATTTTAAATGCTGTAGAGAAGATAAATATGAAACTAGAAGACCTAAGGAATCCAGTGGTACCATGCCAAGCTAGCTTGTCTGGAATTTGGCTAAATAAGTCACTTGATATCTTACCTCAAAATATCTGAATTAGAACTGTAGCACTTAGTAAATTAATTGATTAATTGTTGAGTATTAAACTATTTTGATAATCAAATAATCCTCTTTTTTTAAAGAAAGAAATCAAATTCTCATATTTTCAGCAAATCAAATGTGAATATTTTCTGGTTTCTCAACCCCTCTATGACTGGTTCTCAACCTTTGTGAGCCGCGACCTCCCGGAATTACTTATTGCAACCCTTCATCCTCGTCTACCAGAGAGACTCAAACATCAAGACCACTGCTTTGACTCTCACTAACACACTTTATAAAATATATTCTAAGGCAATTTATATCACTGGTACAGGCAATATAATATAAAAAACATTCCCCAATCTAAAATATGGTCCTCATCGACAATCTTACCTCATGCTGGACTGAGTAAGTTTAAGTTTGCTCTTTTATTTTACAAAAGGCAAATGTTACTTCTTGTTAATGTTTGTATTTGTTGATTTATGTTGGGGGCAACTCCGTCGCTGTTCTGGGTTTTTCAAATGGAAACACCCACTCAGCTATTACAAAAAGCAGTGTTACAGTGCTGATGCCCTCGCTCTGCTCCCCTACGCTCTCCTCCGCTCTCCTCTCCTTTGCTCTCCTCCATTCTCCTCCGTTTCCCTCCTCCACTTCCATCCACTTCCCTCCACTTCCCTCTGCTTCCTTCCTCTCCCCACACGCACAAAAGGAGTCCAGTCCTCTCATAGTATCAGCAGCTGTATATGAGCCACAATGTTGCAACTTTCTCAAGCTCTTAGCTTTTATAGTCTAAAAAACAAAGAATAAACTCACAATGATGTTGAGAAAGAAAATATTTTTACACCGGTTGTCTATGATAAACTTTACACCATATGAATTCAAGTTTGTCTGTTTTACTGAACTAAGATGAGCTTGTCCATAAAACACACTTCAAACTCATAATAAAACCTCAATCCACCTCGCTAGATGTGAAAATATTGGGGCTCCCCGCTGTCTCTCTGATGGCTGACCTCCCTGTCGCTTCTCTCTGCTTCACCACTCTGCCGTGTTCATCATCCGTGGAGTCAGTCTTGATTGGAGCCATTGTATATCAGCTCAGTATTTCCTGTTGTCAAGCTGGTCCCTTTCAGACGCAGAGATCGTGCTTGTTCCCGGTTTGACCATGCTCACTGAGAAACTGCTGAGCCCGGTTCAGTTTCTCGTGATGTAAACATAAATACTCCTATTGTGACATTTATGATAATCACAGCATCATGAAACTTCACTACCACAAACTAGAGACCCAGGAAATTCAGAAGATGTATGGCTTTTCTAGGTATATTTACAATAAGGGGGTCTCTGAGTAATAAAGGTTTAGATGTCTTAATGTGGTATTTTGGAGGGATTTTGACCATTGTTAACATATTATTGAATAGAACAAATGGTTACATTTTGCACCAAATCTGTGTAGTAAATGGTATCAACCAAAAAACTGTTACTGCAAATTATGAGACATAGAGGATGGTAATGGCCATCATATACTTCAATCATAATGTTCTGAGCCCTTGTACTCTCTAAACTTTGAAAAGTCAATAGGTACCTCAAGAAAGCATAATGTTTATTCCAAATGTTTATTCCAGATTTATGACTTCAAAAGGACAAAGGGTTTGCATCTTAAAGGCTGTGTAAAGTGAATTTGGACATTTTCTTCTTAACATATTATATAGGCCATAAAAGTATTGCTCAAAATGTGTAAAATGCCTCCTAACTATTTAGAATTGAATTGTGGAGCTAGACTTCAAATTGTGTTCCAAGATTTCTGCGTTCAGGATTTTGTGGGCGGCTCTGAAATGGAAGCCGTGCTGCGTATCACAGCTTCCATTAGCATAAACCCAACCCTGCTGCTCCAGCGATATAAAAACAGCGCAGTATCCTCGGTGGTGCTCCTGCTTGCTCGCAAGTCACAGATAACGCTGATGATAGTTTGCTGCTAGCTGTCTAACCAGTTATGTCTCATCCATCACATGCATGCGTGTTCCCTGGATGCCACAATGTGCAGAGTAGCAGCTTGGTGACTTTATTTAAGGGGCCTTCATATAAAAGAAATTTATCCCGGACTCACTGCGAGGTAGGGCGCAGAGAGGCAAAGCACAGCGCCACATCTGCTACGACCTGTCTGCCTGATATACAAACGGCTAAATAACATTAGCTCTGGAAGTAGCTTAAGTTCATGAACTATATGATTCACAAATCTTATGACCCAACCTGACTGTTAAAATTTCCCCATGCATAACGTTCACTGGCGAGATCGTAGTCTGCCTTTAATGTTGTGTTATAGTTTGGGGAACCCTGAAATGCTTTTCTTCGGTAGTGTCTGGAAGGGAACCTTTGATTTGTGAAATTCTCGTGAGATTGTTGTATGTTGTTCCTTCATTATGATGTTAAAATGATCACTCTCGCAAGATCTACCGTGGATCTAGGGTTCCCCTCAAGACTCGACCATCAGTCACTGTCTCCTCCTCTTGTGTTACTTCGACATATCTGTGGTCTCGTCATTATCCCACGGGTGGCGATGCCGCCAGGATTATGTGCAATGAGTCCAATGAGGCTGCCAGCGTTAGCGACCACTGTCTCCTCCTTGTACAAGACACGGAGGCGGGAACCCTCCCGTGCGTGGGCATGGTTTCAGCGCCTCCAGCGATCACGCCCCCAGCGTCTCATAGCAGAGAAAACTGATCATTTTTTCATTATGTTGAGACCTAATTTTATATGCTTAGCAGTTTTTTTAATCATTCAAATTTGGCTGGGTGATTAATAACACATGTTTCTGTGGTGTGACAAACTCAAAACGAACATTTATTGCTGCTTTACATAGACTTTAAATTAATCCTCAGTTTCCCAGCTTTCAGATGATGTACACCACTTCCATGTGGCATGTACTGTTGACCTACGGTCCCCTCTTAAAGACCCCTGTGTCACCTTGAAAATGACAAAAATAAGTGTGTGATAAGAAGGGGTGTGAGTGGCTAGTCTGCA
>JAJHUR010140512.1:2905662-2917996 GCA_027495735.1 Lutjanus campechanus | reverse complement strand
TGTTTGGATTGGATTCTTCGGGAGATTTTAGCGTCTGAAATGCATTTAGCGCATTTCATTACCGCCAGCTGATGGAGGTAAATCCGTCCGTATGCGGCATCTCTGACAATATTTAACACAGAAGTAATTTGGAAAAGTATGAATCTAAGTGCATAGTGTGAAATATAACACTACACGTTGTTTTCAATAAAAAACATTTGCACAAAGCAAGCCTATCCACTTTTCCATGTTGATAAGAGTATTAAAATGATAATTCAAGGGACATTTATAAGAAATAAAAATGTGCGATTAATGTACGATTAATCACGAGTTAACTATGACATTCATGAGATTAATCGCGATTAAATATTTTAATCGATTGACAGCACTAATATTAATATAATTGTCCTGACTTTATATTTGAACTTTAATGAGTTGAGCTATAACTTTTCTTTTTCATTTCTTCAAGTAGCAGTTATTTTTTTTCTTGAGATTTCAGATTTGAGCTCACACCTATACCTTGTGAGACTGCTGTAGGAACTTGGAAGACATAACATACTCTCCACCTAACATGCCCACAACCTGAGTCAGGCCAAGTGTTGGAAGTTTAATATGAGTATCTTCCTGTTTGTTCCTTGAGAGTGCTGACATGACACAACATCCTCATACTGGAGGAGGTGGTTGTTCTGAATGGCTTTGGCTAGCCTCTTGTCTCATAATGAAGGCTGCTCAGTGTGCATAAAAGAGTGGATGGCAAAATTCCCAAGTTGTTGCATAGCCCACGATAACAGCAAACAAATCAGCTTTTCAAGATTGTCTTGGCATAGTACAACACAGCATCTCTGTGGGTGCTCTCCAGTGGCCATATTACAGAAACTTTAAACTTTTAGTTCAGGTAGGAAGCGTCTAAGATAAGATTTTTTCCCCAAATAACTTTAGGAATCCTGTCTTACTTCATTCTATTTTATCTCAGGCTAGGAAATCCTCAATACTCAATTGTACATCACATATCAACATTCAGCATCCAACAGTATTCACATTCAGCATCTCCCCAAGCTAAATAATTTTCTAACCCTTTTTTTTAATCATTGAAACATTCTGAGACATAGATTGAAGCACAAAAAAGAGAAGAGAAATACAAAGATGCTCTTTTGGGAAATTTTACAACAATCTTAACTCTGGACATAAAAGAAACAAACTGGGCTATAGCAGACAGTCTCCACCGTAACCATTACCCCACTGTGTAAAAGCAATACAAGAGCAGCCGTATGGATTAAGTTAGCTGATATACTGTTTGCTACTGCTAGCGAACACTACCATAATTAGCTGCTGTCAGTGAGCAGTACTGTTAGCTAGTTACTAAGTTGGCTACTACTACAAGTGGAAGAGTGAAAATTATGACAGATGGTTAGGAGTTAGGAGAGTTTATTTAAGATTTTGGGAAGGTAGGATGCTTATGTAATACACATTTCCTATCTCAAGTTAGGATTAGAACATTAACTTAGAAACGTTCATGCATTATGCATTAATAGAACAATAATGTGGAGATGATAATTAACCATACTGGTAGGAATCTAAAACTTGTATGCCCATTAATGACAAAGTTAAATAATAAACCTAACTCATAAACATCTAGTATGGTCCTTTAAACTGTTCTGTTCACTATTCATTGCTACTGTATCACTCTTACTGAGCACTGATGAAAGGATCTGGCCTTGGCGCAGTTATCGACTGATGAGAGAAAATCCCTCGCCCGACTCCTCTTCTGTCAGCTTGCGTGTTTAGGAAATCAGAAACACACTTATATTCATACACTTCATCCATGGTCAGTGTGTCTTTATGTTCTCTGCCTGATGTGTTTCGTGCATCAAACGCAACAGCTGCAGCTTCTTTTCTGTTTCTACATCCAGAGGGATGAACTGATTCTTAGAAGGACATGTATTTGTTAATGTTGGTGCAGGCCTTCTAATACACTAAGTTCTAACACATCACAATAGCGCCGAGGCTCAGCCAGCCAGGCCTCAGCGCCCACTGCTGCAGGAATCATCTCACACACCTGCTGCACAAAAGACACCCAAACACGAATTACACACCATACCAATCACTGTGGCTCTAACTGAGCTATTAGGCAGCACTGATAGCTAAAGCATAAACCCACCGCTTCGCCCCAGAACCATTACACAGGATGTGTGCGTGTGTATGTGTGTGTGCAACATAGGTAATGCTCTTCTGACTCCTTTGCTGAGTCCACAGCTTCATCATCATTAGGCTGCTGCAGTGATAAGACAAAATGATAGAGGGATGTGGACAGAGAGACAGAACGAGAGAGAAAGTGATGTGGTTCTGCAGCAAAGGGTATCAAGGGGATTACCTTCACAACTCCCACCTACCTAATAAACTCTCTCACCAGGTCTAATGACACACACACACACACACACACACACACACCCTCCTTTTAGCAGTAACACTTTACACCATGCCGCATTGACGGTTGTTCACAAAAATATAATTAAGTGAAAGACGGAGTGATCTGAAGTGCAACACTACCTTTTGGATGATTATTATTAGTGTCAAATACACATATTTTTGGCTAATAGATGGAACTGAAATGCAGTTGTAAAACCCAAACCGTTTTTTTGTGTTCATCCTTTTTTGCGCCGTTAATTCTCTCCTTTTTAATCTTCCCTGCATTCCTCTTATCTGATCTGCCTTCATTAACAGCGCATCCTCGTTAGAGTTCCTCGAAACGTTAATCTCGTTAAGAACAATCAAAGCGGCCAGGCTCCGAGCCGGCCTCCGCGCAATGAGCAGAGAACAATGTCAAAGTGGTCTGTTTTTGAACTCTTTTCATCTTCACTTCCTTTGTATGTTTTATTTTGTTTCATTTCCCTATACTTTACATTTCAGATGTTTAACTGATACTTTCCCGCAGAGTGTCTTGCTGTATGAGCAGGCATGTTGGAGATCAGTGTCCTGCTAAAACCTCTAATCTTTAGCAATGTTGCGAACACCCATAAGCCCGCCCTAAATTTACTTGACTATACTGAAACATTTGGGCAGCTTTACATCTTGGAAACAAGGTGAAAGTGAGAAGGGAAAAATAGTGCATGTGAGCGAGCGCTGCTTGTGTGTACCTTCATTACCATATTCATCAAGGTTGTTTTAAGCCTTGATTCTTATCGTCTGTCATTAGCCGGGCTACATTTTACCAGTCCTTGGGAGCGACCTCTCTGTTTTCTCCTCTCTCTCCTCACCCTCCTTCTTCTTTTATCTCTACAGAAACAGGCAGAGGCATCACCCTGATGTTTAGACCTTCCATCATAAAGCTGATTGGTTATGGCGCTTGACAATGATTGGATTTTAATTGATTAGTTACAACCTAATTGGCTGATAGGCAGCAGCTTAATGAAAATGAGAACACTTGAAGGCAACTCAGCCTCTGTTTTCATGTATAGCACCGGAAGAGACTTACTTCCAGCCGTCCATCCAGCCATCCATTTTTTTGCCACTGATTTGGGGCTGGGTCACGTTGGCTGCAGCGCTAAGCAAGGTCCCACTTTCCAGCAAGGTCTTTTAGCTCCTCCTGTGGGATCCTCAGGTTCACAAGCCAAATGTATAAGATGTGATATATAATGTTTCCCGTGTGTTCTGGGTCTACCCCCAAGGTCTCTAACCAGTTGAACCTACCTGGAAAACCTCAAGAGGAAGGCACCAAGGAGACTGATCAAATGCCAGAAACACCTCAACTGGCTCTTTTTGATGCAAATAAGAAGTTCTACTCTGACCTCCCTTTAAATCTCTGAACTCTGTACACTGTTTATGAGTCCTGCACTCAGCCAGCTTGTTTAGTGTGGTTGAAAGGAATCCTGAAGCATTTACCCCCTTGGTGCGGTACGTTTGGGTTGTGAACACTGGACTCAAACTCTGGTGTAGACCAAACAACCACTCTCTGCTCCTCCTTGAATGGTAGGTCTCATAAGTGAAGTCAAGTGAACCCTGGGGCAATTACTTTCATTTGGTAGGAAAACCATTCAAACTAATGACAGAGGCATACCATTATATGTATCATTTCATTTATTAAAAACATTTTGTCTTCCTGTTGTGGTGACTGGTGAACTAGTAGCACGTTTTCTACTAAAATGTGGACTGGCAGGGGACAAACCTGGACTCAAAACAATGTGAGCAATGCCTGCATTACTAGATTATTTAATACCTGCTGTCATACGCGATGTTCATATGCGCTGTCCTCTAAAGACTACTGATATGCGCTCCAGATCAACACCAACATGAACAGAACCTGACAGTGCCCATGGCATACGATAGACATTCAGTAGACATTCGGCCACTTGTTGTCTTTTTACCCGCCTATTGTATGGATAATAATCAAACTACATTTCCACCACATGACTTGGCTTAATACAAGTTTCTGGACTGACCTTTGTGATGGCAAGTCAGACCAGTTGGAAAATTGAAATGATGTATCATCCTTGCCTTGGTTTGATTCAGGAACCAGACCTTTAGGTGTGAACCTGCCCTGAGGGTGAACCCAGCCACCGTATTTGAGGAAGCTCATTTTGTCTACTATCCAAAGTTCATGACCACAGGTAAAGGTTGGAAATCTCGCGTCATCACAACAGTCTGGGACAACCCGTCTACATTACTGTACACAAACAGAATTGATGACTAGGGACAACCCTGTCAAAGCCCAGCACCTAATGAAAACATGTTTGACTTTGTGCTGTGGATGTGGATGCAGCTCTCAGTCCAGTTATATATATACACAGCATTGTAAACATTATAAAACATAATTACTTTGAGAGTTTTGCAAATCAGAGGTCTTCTAGACACAATCACGACTGACAAGGCAAGCAACTGGTTATATATATATATGTATATATATATATATATATACATATATATATAGAACCAGTTGCTTGCCTTGTCAGTCGTGATTGTGTCTAGAAGACCTCTGATTTGCAAAACTCTCAAAGTAATTATGTTTTATAATGTTTACAATGCTGTGTTTAAGATGTACTTAGCTTTAGGGACAGAAAACACTTGGAGATGTGGACTTGGAGGTGATTCATTCTCACTGGGCTTTAAAGAGTGCATTCATTCATTATACTGTATATGATTGAATACATCTAAAATTCATTGAAAATAGTGTACAATGTATTGGAATGCATGTGTAGGTTTGGAACCTGTTTTCTGTAAAGCCATGTTCTGATGACTATGAGGAGGAGGATGTGGAGGAGGAGGATGATGATGACATGGGCTATATTTTTTTCTTCAATTAAAGTCCAATCAGTCAGTTTTCCTCCATTTTCTTCTTTTGGTTTCCACGGCGATCAGAGAGGACCTATGCACGACGCTCTGTGCGAAGGTTCCATAACAATAACGTGGAGATGATTGCTGCATAGCTCGTCAGTGTGACTGGTCTCTAATTAATCTAATCACAGACTTTCACCCCACATTGACATACAGACAAAGATTCAAGGCAAAAAGAATTCATGCACAACAATGATATTGTATCTTAGGATGAAAGATTGTGTATCCGCACCGTTGCCAAAATCTTCTTTGAAAAATGATTTATGCTTTTATTCATCTGATAAATAGGGCTATGGCTCTGTGCATCAGTAGGAATACTGTTGACTGAATTAGTATTTTCAGCCGGAAAATAAAATGTCCATTGACAAATTTTAATTCTGTTCAGCTAACTAGGGCAACATAATCACTACCATATAGCAGCATTAATTGTTGCTCGTTGTCTGCTTGTTTCTCAGCGGGATAAC
The DNA here is from genome assembly GCA_027495735.1 of Lutjanus campechanus. Taxonomy (NCBI): domain Eukaryota; kingdom Metazoa; phylum Chordata; class Actinopteri; order Lutjaniformes; family Lutjanidae; genus Lutjanus; species Lutjanus campechanus. Next base: position 2,912,225 of record JAJHUR010140512.1, on the reverse strand, counting down.
GTCCGATAGGAGATTTAAGTTTCCAATTTGCAGAAATCTGTCACTGCAGGCCGAGGATTTGATCCTCAAACAGTAAAGACAATCAATGCTGTTTATTCTGCAGTCTGTCTGATAAATAAAGATCTGATCTCTTGGCAGTCATTAAAGAGATCACTGTGTGAGCACTGGGGGACATGGGGAGGGAAAAGAGCATTGGTCTCTGTGTAGCGCAGCAGGAAACTTACAGCAAAGGGCACAGACTGCTCACAGCATGCACACTGGTCTGTTTCTGTAAGAATGTGTGTGTGTGCATGTGTGTGTGTTTGTGCATCTATGATCTTTGCACCACTAGAGGTTGTGTACAAACGTCATGGTAACTGACAGAGAGGAGACAAACTCAGGGCTACAGTTCAGACTGAAAGCTTAATCTCTTTCAAGATTTAGTCCATGTTCACAATGATGTGATTACATTAAAAAAAAAAAATCTGCTTCATTTTTGCTTTCCATCCACAGTAAGCTGGCCTTTTCTCCTCACAAAAAACAGGGTTTTGGTAGATGCTCTCTAATGTTCTGCTGTTGTGAATAAATCTGCAAATGCTGGTCTGACAATATCCTACTGATGGAGAGATACAAATACAGTATAATTCAGTCTGGAGTGATGAAAACTGTGTTACAGCATTACAAAGAAAATTACAGCATTATGCAGCAACATTTTCAAATTCAAACATGTGCTAGTATCTGTCAAGGGAAATTATTATGAGGATGCTGAATAATTTGAAATTACATCATCGAAAGATCAGGACATAACTGTAAAGTGTAAAGTGTGTCCAGAATCATCTGTCTATGGCAGCCATCTGTCACTGCCATCCCATCAAACTGATAGCAGAAGAACCTCATGCTATTGAAAATAATGGTGATAATGCCTCAACCCCGGCTGCAAATGGGTGGGATCAGTTGTGGAATGAAATGTTGTGTTGTGGGAGAAATGCTGCACATTGACCTTAACTAGGTAGCTGACTTAAAGGGATAGTTCACCCCATTTTCACCCCAGTATTGAGAAATCCATGGTGCTGTCTGTGGTGCTGAAGTTGCAGATGGATTTGTGACTGCACCCACTTTTCTGAGTCCTGCCCCACTGTTAGTTTTGTCTTAGATCTATAATATTCTCTATAAGTACAGAACCAAAAGAGTCGTTCATGAGTCAGGTCACCAGTCGCAGGTGAACGAAATGAACCGAGTACATCCGCCATTTTAAAAATTAACAAATGACCTTCTGGTTGGGATGGAGGATAATTACATTAATATTTTATAGTTGATGAGTTTATTTTTACAGTTTAGTCCCAGTCTAGGAAGTTGTGTGCCCTGTACTTAGTGAAGTGGCCAACAGTGTTGAGGTCAGGGTTGTGATTGGCCATGTAGGTAGGTAGGGGAGCTCTTTATTTATCCCTGTGGAGAAATTCCATTCTCACAGTGGCAGAGATGCAAAGGGATAGAAAAAAAGATAGTAAATAAGGAAAAGAAAAACAAAAACTTGGTAATACAATAAAATGAATAAAGATATTAACCATATTAATAACTATGTGAGACCATCGTACATACGCATATGCACTGTAAAAATAAAACTGAAGTATAAAGGGTGTAAAAAGGAAAGCACAGAACCGTGCAATAGACAGTATGTATAAATAAAATAAAATGTATGAAATGAAAGACTGTGCAAAAATATAAAAATGCAGTAGAAGAGGTCAAATACATTTCAAAATAATACTGTGCTGTAAAAAGGCAGAATTTTAACAACATTTGTTGTAAAGATGGAGTTTTGCAGAAATTTGAAATATATTAATTTCTGGCACTCCGTTGAAAAAAATTTGGCTATTTAATTTTTTTCCCATTGCTAGCATAAAATTAGCACATTAGTAAACTTCATTATGTAAATGATGTTTTCAGATTGATCCACATTAGTGTAGATTTGGCATCACAGTGTGTGTAACCCTAATTCTCAATCCTTATTTCCTGCATCCTTTTTACTTTTCCTCTGTTTTGTGGCCCTTAAATCGCCCCAGATGCTTGTCACCATAACAAGCTTTACTGTGTATGTGCATTTATGTGTGGACAAAGTGGACAGGTTCATTAGAAACCCAGACACAGACAGGCTTGTAGCTGCATGTGTGCCTCTGTCCTCGCTCCCACATCTGCTCCAGCGCAGCACCAGTGCCAGCAGTTAAATATGGTTCCACTATGTTCATCTTCCCTCATCCTTACCCCGCCTCCAGCTCTCCTCTTTTCCAGGGTAGCTCCCTTTCTTTCCCCAAGAGGAGATTAGTGTCTCCTCTATGAAGTACAACTTGACCTTAACCCTCCCTCATTCCCTCTCACACTGCCTCTACCACTCCCCTCATCACCATTTGATGTAAATGCAAATGATTCATCTTCTTGCACTGATACAGTATCAGCAGCCCCTGACTGGGGAGAAAAAAAAGACTTTTTATGGAGCTGTTCTCCTTTCTGACAAGTCAAGTACCTCACAGGGGCTCTTTGAAACATCACTGGAACATAATTGAATGTATATACAGTCGAGGTGAGTCTAGAAGGGTGTGAGTGTCTTCCTAGTTAAGTCTCAAAATGCCAAGGCAGCTGGCTTTTTACGAATAATACCAAAATAGTAATTGTTATTCTTATCCTTTCTCAGTTTCTCCGTCTTTCTTTTTGCCATCCCCCCGTTCTCTCTCCCCCTCTCCCTCTTCTCCTCCTCCTTTGTGGACAGCAGGCATTCAGTCTCTTATCAGTGGAATCAGCCAAGCACAGCCACTTTTGGGCTGCAGATAGGCAGGAATTGGCTGACAGTGTGGAACGGCTACTGAGAAAGAGAGAGATATTAAAGATGAGGAGGGGCAAGAAGGCGGCGACGGGGGTGGGGTGGGGGTGGGGGCGGAGGGGGTGGGCAAGAGAAATGACTAATCGCCAAAAAAGAGAAAAAAGATGAGGTGTTTGTTTTCTTCATAGAAAAATACCTGGAGATAAGATGGAACTTTTTCTCGGAATCACAACATCAGGCGCAGTCTGTCTTTTGTACAGCATAACATATCTCCCACGCCATCTTCAAAAACTGGCAAGCAAGCATTTGTGTGTGACTTTCAGAAATCCTTGAGGCTCCAGCGCCTGACTAACTTCTCTGCCTTACAGTTTAGTACACATTTTGTTAAGTCTCCTACATATTAATTAAGCCTTAGCTCATTTGAAAGTAAGATCACATTGCAGTTAATCAGCCAGGAAGCTGATCTTACCCACCTGCCTTGTTTCATCTCTTCTAAGGTGAATACTGTCATGTTTGATGAGGTGGCTTGCTGCTAGCTGCTAGCAACTGAACTGAAAGCAAACAAAGCTTATAAAATACTTACACAAAAGTGCAGTGAGATGGATGTCAACAAAATGGCAGTTTAACTACACAAAGTAACATAAGTTTCCTACCATGCCATGTCACTGTAATGCATTTGTATGTTTAAGGATTGTTATCTCTGTCAGCCGCAAGCTGAGGAAGATCATGTAAAATGTCATGAGTGTGTGTGTGGAAATTTCAGCAACTTTCAAATCTCAGTGAATCACCTGTTGAACCTCAGTCCAGCACATTCATCTTAATTGTTTAATATTTTGAAGTATAATTGGTATTACAAAGCTGGTGTCAGAAATCATGTTGTGTTAGTCTCATTTAAATGGTAGAGCCACAAGTTACTGTTCGAATTCATGGTGCTTTGTCCTTGTTAATCAATTAATTTAAGTGCTTGGTGTGCTCCACCAGCGCACACACAACTGTTCCAATTGTGCAAACACACAGCTGTTCAATATGTTTTAAGAAACTAAACTAGACCCATATATTTTCTAAATATATTTCCATATCTCCTGGATATTTTAGAAATGTTTTTTCATGGTTTCCCATGGAACGGAAAATGGTTCGGAGGTCAAATCCTGGCAATCCTATTTCCCGGGACTAAACCCTACAGTATACTGTACTATGCTAAAAATTTGATTCAAAACCTTACAAACCTCTTCTCGTTGCAATGGCATTTGTGGTGGCATTACAGGAAGTGCTTCTGTTGGCTGGCAGAGATCTGTGAAGGTATCTCATGAAAGTGTAAATCAGCACAGAAAGAAAACATGCTGATGAACTTTGCTCTATAACTTGAAAATTTCATGGTTGCTACAGCCCAGACAAGGTAGAATAGTTTAATTACACCAAATCGTTCTGCATCGTTGCTCTGTTTTTACAGAAAGTTTCTCTGAAGTTTAAAGTTTATCAGTTCACTTCAATGTTCAATGACTGGATTTGCCTCATTGTGTTGCTGTAATAACTTGAGCAATAATTACACTACTTAAACTTTAAACCACTAGGTATACCATTCATCCAGCCTCCACACAAATTGTTTCCTTTAACTAGTGATTAACTGGTAGTTGGGCTCCCTGGTGAATTGTATGCAGGGCTGTGTGGATATTACAGGGTCGATGCCTACAGAATATGAAGTGGAAGACAATATGGATACACGGTCGGTAACAGTTAGCGAATGAACTCTGTGGAATGCCTTAAAATTCAGGGGAAGAAATATGTGCGGGGGTGGGGGTGATGGTGGGGTAATCTATCCATTTTAATGCATCTCATTAATAAGGAACAAGAGGCCTTGTAATATGGAAAGTGGTGGAAGAATGAAAAAAGGAAAGGAGAGGGGAAGGAGGAGGAGAGGGTGGGGGGAAGATGTTGAGGCGTAATCAGACTATAATTAAACTACTCTCTCATCCACATTTCGGGCGTGCATATGCACACAGATAGGACGGCTTACATGGTTATGCATGGGCACACTGTACAGATACTGCTGCTTTGTGAAGCACTACAAACAGCAGATAAACGTAGATATTTATATGCATTATATATACTGTCGTCTCTCTTTTATTCTTTATGTCTGGGCTGCAGTTTTGCAGCTGCACAAGGACAGCAGAACTAAGCCATGTTGGCATTTTGGTGACCTTGAAACGCACCTGCCTGTTCACTTGGTATTTCCGTGCCCTGCACACCTGGCATACCACAAGGCTGGGAGGGGTGTCACAATGAAATAGGTGTTGCATCTAAATGAGGGAGTAGTGTTGGTATTTTTTGGATGTTAAAGCTTTATAAAGGAATATTCTTGGCATGAACATGGACTGCCTGTAGTGTAACAGTTGCTAGTACTGTGGCGTGCACTGTGAATCAACACATGACTCTGTAGGTCCATTCATCTTTCAGCTTCTTAAAGCTCAGGTTTTAATTAGCTGACTATATGCTATTGTCCCAGAAATGCAAAGTAAATGCCTGGCTTAAGAATTAAACTTGAGCGAAGGAGAGCCAGACATTATTCTTAGGAGTTGAGACCAAGCCAGGGCTAAAAAGATAGTGAATACTGGCCTGAGGCCCGACAGGTGACGAAAGAGGACTTTTCCCATTTCACTCCTAGCTTAACTTTATTGAACACCTGTCCATAAATTTCCAGCAGCAGTGTCTGTATGCTCATACAAAGTTGCCAGGGCCACAACGACTGCAGGCCTGCATCTCCATAATTCAAATATGTCTTGGATAAATTGCACCTGAAGTAATGCACCTTTAATTTTTAGTGGAGACAAGTCTTTATGAGGCTGTAAATAGTGTTGGCTTTGAACTAAAGGCAAGCATTAGCATGCTAACATGCTCAAAATAACAATACAATATAAACATTCTGAAGCCCAGCAGGGTGTTTAATATCACCCTCTGATATTAGTGTGTAAGCATGCTAGTATTTGCTAACTGGCACTAGAAAGTCCAGTTGAGGCTGACAGCAATGTCATTAGCATTAGTATACATATGTATGTATATATATGTATATATATACACATATGTTTTAGTATGGACCAAAATGGTGGACCAACAGACTGACGTCATCATCCCACTTTGAGACTGCTAGCAGCAAAAGCTGGTCTGGAGTTAGGGCTGTGCAATTGCCTTTAAACTTCAAATTGTAGATTGTCATTGCTCTAGATTGCCAATACACGATTAAATTGGCAAGGGGGCAGGGGGGTTGGGGGGGGCACGACGACGACTCCGCAGCCGCCACATTAATGTGTGTGCATTTCACAACACATCATGTAGTGAATGGCTGCTCCACCCTAAGGCTGGTAGGTAGTGTATTATTAAGATATCAATTATTTTAGGCAGAAAGTGTAATTTCAGCACTATCAATAATGAACAATATTGACTGAACAAGCCGCACTTGATCTTCGTTAGACTGACTGAACAGCCTCATAGAAATTATATTTTACAATTCTTCGTATTTTATTATAACGAAATTCGTTAATTCGGTGCTTTTAAAGTCATGATATTAAGCTGACACGGATCACTTACCGTAATTTCCGGACTATAAGCCGCTACTTTTTTCACACGCTTTGAACCCTGCGGCCTAAACAATGATGCGGCTAATCTATTGATTTTTACGGGCTAACGGCCTCCAGGGGGCGCTCTAGCAGGAAGCGCAAGCGCGAGACAGACAGGTGGACGAGATAATGCGGCGAAGAAGACGCTAGTTTGATTGGGT
>JAJHUR010140512.1:2870923-2894233 GCA_027495735.1 Lutjanus campechanus | reverse complement strand
TTTACAGGCTGACTTTGTCGCACAGCAACATGCTGAAGTTGTGGCTAATTGTGCTACAACTGGATGCTAACGACCATCGGGTCTGCGTGCACTTTTCTCAAGATGACTACTGCCAGCCCAAGAAGAGAAGACATCCAATCCTGAAACACTTCACCAAACACACCTCAAGAAAACAGCTGTCCCACTCACTGCAACAAAGACATTCTTCAACAAGCAAAGATCCTGTGAGATGTCGTCACAGAGTGAACGGTAAGAGAGACGCTTTAGATGTTGTTGACAGAGATTACACTGGTGATGTGAGCTGGACTGTGGCGAAAAAAAGCACGTTTAATGTACAAACTTTTACGGACGAATTTGCCCCGATATCTACCGTTATAACACCAATTTTAAAACGAGATGCACCTATCGATCATACACACACATACACATGGGGAAATAGGGCCCAGGTTGAAAAATACCGAAGTTATCCTTTAATAATCTTGTTTATTATTATGATGTTTTATAACTTTATAACTTTATAACTAACCTTGAATCTTACTTATTTACAGGTTTTAAACACACTGCTATTTAGCCCAGCCTCTCATTGTATATTACAGTTTAGAGTCTGTCTTCCTGCCTCAGCTAACAGTTTTCCAGTACAATGAGGAATTATTAGGGTCACTTTCAGGTTTATCTCAAAAAACTGGATTAGATCAGTGCTTTCCAACCTTTTTATAATATAATATAATATGATATGATATGATATGATGCTTTTAAAAGTGCAGAAGTTCTGTTTATTTTTAGTCAGATAAGTTTTGCACACCTTCATCTTCAAGGATGAAAGTGTTTATCTGTATCTGTAAATGTCACCTTTGATTATTTAAGCTGTTTGATGTTGTTTTTCCCTTTTTTGTCTTTTGTATATTTTTATTACTTTTTATTATTCTTTTATAAACATTTTCTCTTTTCTCTCTCTACATTTTTTTTTTAATATTTAGTGTGCATTAGTGTCTCTTCGTTTTATTGTGTATTTATCAGTTGCCTGTAAATGAATTTGAAAGGTTTGATTGAAGTGTGTTATCTTTTCCAAATGATAAATCTCTAGCTCTTTATTTATTCATGCGTGCATGTGACAGAGAACATGCGCATGATGAAATGTGCTTTTGCACAACTTGAGTGAATGACTGTCTTTATGTTTTATGTGTGTGTGTGTGTGTGTGTGTGTATTCACTGTATTTATGTGTGGGTGTGTTTGCACGTCTGGCCTCATAGCTCCCGGAGAACCACTATTCCCCGGAGAGATGTCGTCAGACAGCCAATGAATGAACTTACCAAGGTTGTCTCCAGTTCACTGCTGCATTCCTCTTTTGAAAGCATCACTTCTTTCATCTTAATGGCTGAAGGTGGCGACAATTGGTAGCAGTTTTAAATAGAGTTTATATACAGTATATCCTTATCTGTGTGTGTGTGTGTGTGTGTGTGTGTGTGTGCGTCAGCTGTGAGGAGGATTGTTGCTCCACTGGCTGCTGATGAGGCTCTTTGTTTCAAGTCAAGGCTAGCAACACGGTGCAGAGCAACAATAACAGTCCAAATCGCTTCCCTCATACATACCACGGATGCTCCCATTACTCACTAGCCATTGCTGCTCCATTTCTGGCTACTGGCAATTTGGCTTTTTATTTACCAGCTCCACTGGTAAAAACATAGATCTCAAGGCTAAATAAGACAAATACTGCAAGGAGAGGGGGGCACAGAGGGATAATGTGGCTGCACTCAGCTAACATGCTTTTGGCTCAGTGCTGTGAAGCGGTGGAAGCTTGTTTTACATTGTATTACAAGGCAGGTGCCTTTTCTGAGCGCCTACAGTACAATACAACACAAAAACATGCCGCGCTTAATCCATTGAACCCCCATGTGTTTTCCACCTGAATTAATTTCCTGCACAAAACAACAAAGTGTAACTTTTCAGCAAATTACAAACAATAAACAGCGTTTTTTTCTTTGCCTCGCTCTCATTCTCTTCAGTACAATGGAATTAAAAAATAGCCACTTGAACTTTGGCTGGGTTAAAAAGAGGTTGAGAGGATATTTTAATGTGTTTTTCTAAACAATTGATTGCTTTTGCACTTGTGCAGGTGCTGCATGCAGTAGATTGACCCAGGATTCACACGTACACCAAAATGAAGAGTGGTGGTCAGTGGGAGGAATGGCAAAATAATTGTTTGCCAGAGATTGCTCTGCTGTGTGTAAGTGGCAAGTATGAATGTGTTTGCTGAAAGTCTGCTATTGTGTTTATTTTTGTGGGATTTTTTTCTTTTTCTTTTTTTTGCCAGAACTGAAAGCAACTTTCTGAAATATTGAAGTGCTGCTGTACCTTTCATGAGGCCCACAGAGTGCTGCAGGAATGAGTCCTAAAACAGCAGAAATTAGTTTGGATTTCTGCACTTCCTGCTCCCTCCTTTCAAAGTCAATGGGTGTTGAATGGGTTTTTGGTTAGGTGCCTGAAATAAGCTTTATGGTTAACACAAGCTTAAAGGTACAGTGTGTAGGATTTAGGGGGATTTATTGGCAGAATATGGCAGAAATTGAATAAAATATTCATAAGTATGTTTCCATTATTATATAATCACCTGAAAATAAGAATTGTTTTGTTTTTCCTTGCCTTAGAATGAGCTGTTTATATTTACAGAAGGAGTGGATCCTCCTCCACAGAGTCTGCCATGTTGCACTGCAGTGTCTCTACTACAGGGGAACCCTTAGAGCCCCACAGGCCTTCAGAGAAGCAAATGCTACATTTAAATATATTATATTTCATTTATTTCATTTAATTATTTCGCTATTCTCTTCTAATTCTAATTTTAACCTCATTTTCTATCAAGTTTGCTTTAGAATAGGGCTGCACAATTAATTGCAATATGAGTACAATATCCAAATCACAGAACCAGAACATAATCACTTTTTTTTTTTTTAAAGGAAAAATGTGGGAGGAGCTGCAGAGATGCCCTGGCCTGCAAATCTTGTTCTCTAGATGTTTGTTTGGTACAGACCCCAACAAATGTCACATCATCATTATTTTAATGTTTTTTTTTCCTGTAAAAATGAAAATTGTAATTCAAAAATGATCGTTCCACAATTGCAACCTCAATCACATAAATTAAAGGGTTATGGTCCTGAAAACAGTAAAAGAGTTATTCAATCAGATTTTGGGTTGTTGTCTTTAGGCAGAGAAACACAGAAGAGCTGGCTCACTCATTGTTTAGAATTTCATCACTAGGACAACCAAAATCAAAATCATCCCCTTAGGCTTTCTTTAAGGCCAGCGATATCTTGTAGTCCAGAGATGAAGCAGGCAAGACTGATTATGTTGCTAGGTGGCTAGTTTGATAGCGCTGCCTTTTTCAAGCATAGCGGAGCTGTAAAGGTCTGTATTATTTTGGAGAAATATTTTGAAATTCCGTCATTTCATCATTAAGAGATCCACTCATACACACAAGTGTTCGTGTGCCTTCATCTGGATCTCCTTGATTAGTCCTCTGGGAGGTGATAACTCTCCTGCTGCCTTCATCTCCCTCAGAGAGGAAAGTAGCTGTCAGTATGTCAGACATGTCTGAAGCATAACCAACTGCCAGGCCCGATTGGCTGCTATTTCAGCGTTAATGTGTGCATGTGTGTGAGAGAGCATTTTATGTGTGATGGGGTACATGTTCCTCAGACACTGTAGAGGTTAAAGTGTGTTCGAAGCATCTCTCCCTTTCATGTACACCACTGCCTCCCAGGTCTCTCTGTTCTCACAGTTCACAGTCAGGGCTTCACGGTCATGCACTGCAGCTCCTCAGGTTCATCCATGGGAGAAAAAAAAACTATGCTGGGCAGTTGAAACGCAAGGTTTGGGTTTATAGATTCAGTGCAGTATGCTGTAGGATGAAGAAAGGTAAACAGGCACTCCCCACAGCGCAGTCTGGGCTAGAGAAACACAGCGTTATGTTTTCATTAATCCTCTGTCTGTTTTTCCACATAAATAAAATGCAATGTCCACGACGTCCATCTGTTTTCTTTGACCAGAGGCAAGTTATTTGGTGTTGTCCCTGCTTACTTTTTACTGAAGGCCATTAGGGCTTTAGCACCATTAATGAGCCAATAATCTAAAATGATACGGGAATGCACAATTTTTTTATAGTTTTCTGCAGGCTGGTGCATCAGGTGTGTGTGCAGTAAGTGTACATTAGTAAGAGCTGGTTTAACCATACAGGCGCAATGTTGTGTTTAAGGGAAATTATATAATGACTTATATATTGACATGGAGGAAGTTGTGTGAAATCTGATAAATTGCCACAAGTGATGTCACTTGGCATATCACCTGGATGTGTGTAGTTTTGCAGGACGTAGCAGTGCACACTCGACAAAGCTCCATGACAATTCCAGCCTAAGCTGAGTACATACAAACAATATGAGATTAGTAAGTATGAGTCATACAGAATATAGAATTCATGTTTTCCCATAAATTAATGTATCTTTATTTATGTATATTTGGTTTCACACCTAGTAGTCTGCCTTGTAAGCCTGTTTGGGCTGGGCGTTTGTCAGCATATTTTAGCACTATTTAGTTGTACATATCTCTAGTCAAGATGGTCAATTTGAGAGCTTGCAGCCATGCGGCAGTACAAGGAGTAAAATCGATCACAAAAAGTAAAAAATCTTCTATGTTTGAAGTTAAAATTGATTGTGAATTCTCCTTTAAATTTAATCTCTAAAAGATAAGGATGCAGACCAGGGACCTCTTGTAACACAGTCAGCTGCAGTATCAATTCAGCTAATGTGCCAGATCTATTAGAAAACTGCCGTGCAGCTATATTAGTGTGTTACACTAGCTTATCCAAAAAGTGATGAGATGACTCAATCAGAGTGTGACAAAAGTACATTAGGCACCACCCCTGGGTCAAATACCAAGTTAGCAAGTCTCGATGTCTACAAGTATGAAAATGAAAAAATCTGGGGGTTTGGGATTAGAAAGAAGTGAGTTTACCAGATCTCTGTAGCCCACTCCTCATCTCTGCTTGAGGCTAGCTGCTCAAGACTATAGTAGCTGCTAATAGCATAATACACCCAAATCTCCAACCAAACTGTCAGTGGTAGAGTTGCATTGTTGGTAAAGTTGGGGCCAGCTTTTGATAAACATATGTTTGGTTCTGCTGCATTCATTTGTTCATTATGATGCTGTTTTTTCACACATTCTTCCTTTTTCAAAAAAATTAGATATTGCACTTGGCCAGATTGTGGTTAATTGTGCAGCCCTACAATGTACTGCTGTGAACAGGCTCAGCAGTAAAATATATTTAAGCCACATAAAAAAGGCCAACCTAAAAAATAAATTGCCGTTTAAGTGTACACTGCTTGCTGTTAGCCCTTTTGGACAGGAAACCTCCATGTCCTTGAGAATTTGCTGTCTGTCATATATCTCACCTTTGCCGAAGGTAACACTAGTACACACTAGAGTTGGGCGATCTTGCCCACATTGCCCACTATTGTCACCCTGTGACCCTTATCGAGGTATTAACTTTTTTAGGCAGAAAATGTAATTTCAGCACTATCACCATGATAATGAACACAATATTGACTGAACAAGCCGCACGTAGCTTGATCTTCGCTAGACTGCCAAGATGATTGATACAAGTTAATTACTTGTGATCTGTCGCTGTCTGACTGAACAGCCTCATAGAAATGATATTTTACAATCCCCCCAAACTGGGGGCGAGTGAAACAAAGCTGAATAAATATGGTCTATGTACTGTAGGGGGAATAAGCACATGAGTTTGCTGTTTCTATCCAGCTGACCTTTATTTTGCTAAAATTTAACTTTTGAATTATTATTTTTTATCAGTTCCATCCCCAATTATTGTTAACAATTGATTGAAAATTTTGTGGTGGGGGGCTTGAACTTTTGTTTGCTTCTGAAAGGGGGGCATAGTGGAAAAAGTTTGGGAATCACTGCGTTAAGGCAAGTAATTCAGTGCTTTTAAATTCATGATATTAAGCTGACACGGATCCTTTATTTTGTTTGCGGTCAGATGCTGGTGCTGCATCTCCAGCATAAGTGTCGCAGTGTTGGATACAGTCCGCTTAATGAAGTCAGTGATCAGATGTTAGAATTATATATTTATTTTTTAAAAAAAACAACCTTTTATTCACCGCGATTTGGATTGGATTCTTCGGGAGATTTTAGCGTCTTAATTTCTTCTGTGACAGACGCATTTCACTACTGCCAACTGTTGGAGGTAAATCCGTCCGTATGCGGCCATCTCTTGGAAAAGTATGGATCCAGTGTTCTTGAAGATTTTTTTTTTCTTTGCATACTCATCATTTAATATTTTGAACTGACTGATGGCAGACATCGTGTTGTGTGTCTTAGATGGTAGAGCCACAAGTTACTCTCCTACCTGCATTAAGGGTCAGAAGTGTTTGAATTCATGGTGCTTTGTTCTTGTTAATCAATTAATTATAGGCAGTAAGCTCCACCGTCATATGTACGCGCGCGTGCACACACACACACTCTCTCTCCCTCTCCCTCTGTCTCTCTCTCTCTCTGCCTGTCTTTCTCTCCCTCTTGCTCTTAACCGCGCATTTCCCACAACCTCTGGTAATATCACCAACGGAAAAAAACGATCGTTGTTCATCCCTTCAATCGCCAATATACGATCGGATCGCCAATCGGCACAACCCTAGTACAAACTGACTTCCACTATATGTTTTGGTATGTCCCACAAATCCCACCTTATTTCCTCCTGTAACCTCATGGCCCTCCTCAATTTCTTTGTTTCTCTGCTCTTTTCTGAATTCTCCATTTTGGGACACAAGTGGCAAGTTTTAGTTTGAAGGCTCTCTGTTTCCTTCCCTCCAGGATGAGCTGAGATGAACCATTTGTGTGTGTGTGTGTGTGTGTGTGTTAAGCAACGGTCCAAAGAGTGTCCCAGTAGGAATACTCCCTTCCTCTCATCACACCTCCTTGCCCACTTGCCTTCGATTTTTAGAGTGATATGAGAAAGATAGAGAGAGGCAAAATGGAATGGACTGCCAGGAGGAATCACGAACGCACTTTGAGGAGCACTGGGGACTAAGTGCTGTGGAGTACTAAGTGTGCGTGTGTGTGGGAGGAAAAGAGCATGTGTCCGTACAGGCATTTAAGATGAAAAGAGGGACCGGCCAGATAAAAGTGGTGTTTCTGATTGGATGTATTTCAGTGATGAAAGAGCATGGAGAGGAGATTGAAAGTGAAAAACAAAAGATCAATAGAAAAAAAATGGAAAAAAGATGGATAAAGTCAACTAACTCTATATAAGCCCAGACATGAGAACAAATTGTTCCCAAGGTTGTGCTGCTATAGGTGTGAAGTGTGGCATCTATACGGTGGAGCACACATGCAGCCACGCACACGTTTCTTTAACCAGATTACTGTGCATAGTGCACCTCATGTTCTGTGAGACGGTGGCCTTCACTTCAAAAGCCCAGCCATTCTAAAAGGATTACACCACGGATACTTTTATTTGCTCAATGTGTTTTCAGGCCTCTGTTTCACAGCTGGCCTGAGGCGTCATATAAACTGGCCTGAACAGAATTCTGTGGGGATCATAAACACATAATAACTTGTTTTTTCCATCGACACACACAGCTCACACTTTAGTTCACCAGCACATAAGAGACTTACTGAGTCGCAAGAGATGGTAGAAGTGTCTGACTGTGGCCATTTTCTATTCAGGATTTTCCACATCTTTAGGTTTATCCTAATATGTATGTTTCATCCACTTGTTTAAAGTGCAATTTGTGCACACTATTGGTTGAAAAGTGTATGGTCGACTTCCACTGCCCCCAGTTACGCTCTGACAAGTTTTGGCATAGTACGTGAGCACTCAGGGCTGTGCCACTGTAAAATTATTAGAGTATTTGACAGCACTTTGTGGACTTTTTTGAGTCCTTTATGCACACTGTCTGCAAGTGTGCAACTCAGCAGACTTTGCTTTAATCCACTGGAAAACCAAATCTACAGTAGCTGTGTAGTTTAAGGTCTTCTGTACACCTTGGTAAGGACCTAAAAGTATTCTCATGATAATGACTAACAGGATCTTAATTTTTTCCATCATATTGGTGGAAATGGGCTTCCATGGATACAAATGTTTCATAGAGGAAGAGCATAATGTGGATCTATCTGTGTGTTTCTTACTGTTAATAGACTCCAGTCTGTAGTGTAGTTCACACTTCCCTGACACACCACAGAATTAGAGAAACATCAGGCTTCGTGATCAAAGAAGTTTTCATATCATGTTGACACTTAAGTGCATATTCACAGGCATTTCTTGTTCGCTCGTCCTGGGCTTTCTTATTTGTGCGTTAGTGCTGCTGTGAGTTTAATCAGCTGAAGTTTTTTATAAGACTTACTGTGTCTATGATCAAGCTGTTTTGGTGTCCCCCCAGCACTTGATGCCCTACAGTACACACAGTTTGTTATGCTTGTATACATAGCGGCAGCACTGTCATTACACGCATTTTAATAAAAATGTGATGTATTGTTGTTATGAGTCCCGCTCCCGCCAGCTCCTGTCTGCTCCCATTGATTTTTTTTATTCCTGTCCCATCCCAGTCCTGTGATCAGTCATGAAATTGACTACCATCCCATGGGACTCCTGAAGAAATGCCAGCCTCTAATCTGCAGCAAGTAATATTAGTTAACATGGGGAAAATATTTTAAATATAGTGTACACTTAAACTTACACTGATGTTTTTTGAGGTGGGTAAAATATGTTTTACTGAACCTGTCCACAGCGGTATATTGCTTAACTTGCTGGTACTCCTGAGTGAGATATCAGTCAAAACCTGATCTGCTCCGCCCACACTTGAGAAATGGTCTTTAGCTGTATTTAGTTAGGAATGTTTATTTTCTGACAGATATTTGTGGTGGCTTAATGATACACTAAACTTTGATACCATATATGCATTTTTATTATTTCAAGTCAAATTTACAGTGGTCTTAAGGGGAGAACCCCAAATACTGCACAATGCAACCCCCTCCCCCAACACTCTCACTGCCAGAGACAGGTACTGCTGTGTAGGGGGAAGCCTAACTTAGAGACAGGGGTAGGGAGGGAGGTATGGAGGACAGACCATGTAAGATGCGCAAAGCACTACCTACAACACCACATCACAGAATCACCATCGGTACAAACTTGGCTCTTGCTTCCAGAGGTTGAGGCTGTTTTCTGGGGTGAAGTGTGACGAATAGTTGGTCCTCTTAGGGAGACTGTTATTCATTTCATCATAACTATTTACAGCAGTTTTAGTGCTACAAACTTGATATATACATGATATCAGATACATGGTATCATATAAAGAGGAACTTGTGTTTTTTTCAATGAAAACAAATTTTGAGATAGAACTGTTTGTTTATTTGATTTAAGTGACGAATCTCCGTGAACAGCAGCAGCATTGTAGAGTTCTGCTGATTACACATGCTGTCAACTGCTATATGATTGTTTTACTGTTTTGCTTATCATCAGAAAGCAAACGACAAACTCTGCTGTAATATACTACAGTACATAATGACTAAAATATCACTGTAACTCTTCTCTGACTGTGCTCAATTGGCAGTTGTTTTCCCAGGTGGAAAATCTACAAATCTGCCTACAAAGCTGAGTTGGGCAGGATTAACAATGGGGATATCATCCTCTTGAACCAGGGCCAAAACCAGAATCCTGTCCAGGTTCCTGTAAATTGGCTCACAGAGATGTCTTGACATTTCAACATTTTGATTCGACTGATGTGGTAAAGTGCTCCTAGCTACTGTGTTGAATTGACGTCAGTTGGAAGTAGATACCAACCACTACTGACTGGTTAAAGCAAAGTAACGTAAATAATGAAATCAAATGGCACAGTTTTTCACAATTATGCATGCCCCATTAGTATAAGAGAAATAATTTGAATTATTTGAAGTAGGGTTGCATGAGGTACTGAAGGCGAACTGAAGGAGGCATGAAGCCTCCATCGAGCAAAATATCATTTTCTCCAAAACAACCAAACTTCATTGGTGAAATCAGCCATTTGCCCTAAAAGAACACAGGAGTTGCTAGTGTAACACTGCTGTTTGTTTGTCCTGTCATGTGACATATTTTAAAGGGTTTGTTCAAATTCACTGAAGTCACACAATAACACAAACAAACTAACAGATCAAGGTGGTAGACGAGCAACTCGAGGTAAAATTACATTTTTGCAAACAGAGATTTGGCTTATCAAATGGCAGTTCCCACTGGAAAAGGCTACCTCACAGGCAGCAAGGTAAAGTAGTAAAAATATTCCAAATATAGGGTACAATCTTTTTTTTAGATGGACCTTCTTTAAGTGGCTAAAATACGTTCACAGCAATACTTAGAGCTACATATTCCTAACTATCTTTTTTAAGTATCTAATCCAAAAAATTAGATTTTTTTTTCATAGTATTAGCTTGTGAATTGTGAAGGTCATCAGAACACTTGTCATTCTTTCCAGCATTATCCCAGAGGCATTTGATGTTCAGTACATATCCACCATTTTGGACCCATGTGACTCCTTGACCTCTTTCAATACTTTGTTGAGTAGGTGTATCTCTTGATGCGTGTGTGTGTGTGCGCCAGAAAAGCAGGAAGCTGTAAATGCCATATCTCAAATTGCACATACAATAATGGACCATGATAATGGCTCTCAAATGACACACAGAGGGAACATTTGTGACTGTGAAACCATTTGATAAAGAGGGGTCATGATAGCTGGGGGTAATGGCACTAAAAGTGCATTTTCAGCTCCTATACATCCACTCTTGGTCATTTGGATAGATGCTTTTAGTTTTTTTTTTTTTTTGTTCTTTTTTTTGCCGTGTACCTTGATGCATAACACTCCTACATCTCTCTTGCTTTCTCTTGTTTTTTCCACTCTTTCCCAGGGGCGGTGGGGGGTAGCAGAGCAGCAGAGTGACTGTGCAGTCAGCCTTTTCCCTATCTCTGCAGGTTAATAAGTCCTGATCTGAAAGTAGAGCAACATATACAGTTACACTGCTGCACAGTCACTTACGGCACAGAGGAAAACCCAGACAATTTGTATAGTGCTTTTTGCATTCTTCTCTCTTTCTTCAGCTCCTCTTTGCTTGTGTATTCTGACTCCGGGGTGGGGGGTAGGGGTGGGGTGGTTGCACTTCACCCAAGATGGATGGAAAACCAGCTCATGATAAAAGCCTGACCTTTGTCGGGGCACTATCATTTTGCTGCAGGGACAATGTTGAGGGGTAGAAAGGAGAGAAATGTGTAAACAAAAATGCCATTGTTCACTGAGTTGCAAAGAAAGCTGCAGACTTTGATATGTGTGGCAGCACTTGCCTCCTGTCTTTCAATCTGTGTAGTGCAGAACTCTAAATGCACCTTTATGAATTTTTCTGCTTGTCTACAAACCTTTGAGCTGGACTTTTGTTTTGTTTACTGTGGTCAGGGCACTTGCTGGGTGGTTTCGCAGGGTGGCGTCTGCTTTGGATTTGTTAGGCTCTGAGGCTGTGGGGTCCTGCTGCAACACTGCTCTCCCACTCCCACTCCAGGCATCAGGGGCTGGGATCATGTCCAGAATGCACAACCTGACCTGGCCCGCAAAAGCAGTATGACACACAGGCTTACATACTACTTTATACACACCTACACATTCACATACACACACACACACCTAGGGCAATGCAGGGCAGCCTCTGAATTGTTAGGTTATTCCATTCTCAACAAACCTGAAAAAAGCACCAAGTGATCCGGTTTTATCTCACCCTGCCCAGGGCTACGAACAGCTCATAATCTCAAGAAACTAAATCCATAACATAACAGCCACAAAAGGCCAACCAGGGAGCGACAGGTGAATTATTTTCAGGCCAAGTCATGATTTTCAATCACATGCCAGAGGACATGAGGTGTTTTCAGATGGTGTGAAAAAGCACAGAGTTTAGTTTCCATTGCATGTCCTCCAGACATACTGCTCAGAGATGAGAAGACAGTGGAGGGAGCTCTGTAGTGAGCACAGCAGAGGTCAGAGTGTCACTGTCTGAGAGGGACTGTGGAGGGGTGACCCAGGTGTTCTGGCAGGAACACAGTTTCCTTTGCTGTATGCTCTGACTGAATAATGAACTCGCTTGTATTCTACCCAAGCACAAAAAGCCCTTATTTGTTGAGCTCGACAGCTGTTGCAGTTTGATCTTCACTTCTGTTCCTTTGTTGTATTTAAAATTGCAAACATCGCTGTGATGGAAAAATAAGCTGAGGTTCACGTCTCATCTGTTTTCAAGATGCCACTTCATATATTTTCAAGTTCCACCATTTTTTTCTTGTGTGACTTAAATATTTAATGATTCAAATTAAATAACCTAACATTGCTGTCACTCAGCCTCTAGTTCATTCAGACAGAATCTGTTGCCAGTTTCATCAAGTGTCATTTATGCAATACATCATTCTCATGACATTTTTGTATTATGGGCATTATAGGACCAGTGAGGCTAAAAGGCAGGACATCTCTGCCTCTGCTGTTGTGTCTCTTTTCTATCACCCAACTCTATAAGCGCAATACTAAATCACCAGAGTACAACTTTAAAGGGATAGTTTAGATTATTTGAAGTCACTAATGGATAGTCAGTGTATTACCTAATAGGTGTCAGTCAACGCGCCCCCACTTTGGAGAAGCAGAGAGGAGTACCAGCACAGAAGTTAAACAATGTACTGCACATTTTTGTAATGTAAAAAAAATCTGTATCATTTTAATTGGACACTATATTTGGAATATTTTCACCAGTTTACCTTGCTGTCAGACAACCCTCTCTGTCATGAAGCCACCATTATTTAAGCCAAATATATCTCTCTCTCTCTTGCCTAACCAGACTTCTTTTTTGCAAAAAAAGTCATTTTACCTTGCAGAACATGGGAGTTGCTGGTCTACAGTTGCCTCAGTCTGTTAATTTGTATGTTATTGTGTGATTTCAGTGAATCTGAATTAACCTTTCAAAACACAGAAGTTGCAGAATACAAACAAACTAACAGATCGGGGCAACAGCTGACCAGTAACTCCCATGTTCTGCAAGGTAAAATTACTGATTTTGCCAATTGAGTCTGGTTGGTTTGGAGAGAGCGATATTTGGTTTATGAACAGACTAAGTGACAGCAAGGTAAAGGTGTAAAAATATTTTAAATATACTTTTCATTTAAACTAATATGGAGTTTTGAGATGAGCCTTTTTAGGTGGCTAAAATATATGTTTTGCTTCTGACCCTGTCCACAGCATGCATAGCTTCCTACAGCGGAACTCCTGCTGCTTCCCCAAACTGGGGGTGTGTTGACTGCCATCTTCTGTCGTTAATACAGTAACTATCAATAAGTACCTCATACAACCCCACATTAATAATCCAAACTATCCCTTTAATAGCCATAAAGCTGTATAGATAAAATTATCTTCAAATCAGTTCGTACAGCAAATAAATTAGCAGTCAAAGTAGCATTTTCATGCAGTGTGTAACATCAGTTTTCTTAGCTTGCAGACTACATGCGTTACCCTTTAGTCTAACTGATCTTTAGTCAGAATCAATGTTAGGAACTTGAAGACTCAATGCATCTCAACAAGAAATCTAGTTAGAAGCTTTTATATTTAATAAAGTACTCTCTCGACAGAGGGTTCCTGTCAGTTTGCTCTGTGAAGCACAAAGCCAGTGCACTGAGTGCAAAGAAGATTAAAGTTTGCAGAAGATCTCCAAGGTTCAAAGAAGACACGGATCACTGCAACGATGGAGTGGTTAGGAGGAAAGAAAAAAGAGAGCTGAGACACATCCCTTGACTTTCGTGGGGATGTTTCCTCGATTATTTGCGGTGACCCGTTGATGGACATCTCTGAGCCTCTCTGAGCTGGCGTGAGCTCCCAGCAGCTTACTGTGTAGCTGTAATTGCCTGTTGGTCGCAGTAATGGCTAACTGTCTCTGCTGCGTTTACTTTTCATTATGCTGATGTATTCATCACAGCCCCTTTTGTTGACCTTATCAATCAGAGTTTAATTTCCTACAGAGATCTTTTTAATTACAACTGTTTCTCTTCCTTCCCTGTCCCTCCGGGGCCTATTCAAATTGCAGCACACACCCATTAAGAGGTGGCACCCGCTAGTGCAGTTACGGTGGCACACCGTTGCCTGGTCAGAGATTAATCAGCTGTTATATCGCCTCTGCCATGCTCAGAGCCTCAAGTCAAATCCACGACTCTCGGTTTAATTGGCAGTGAAATGGCAGAGGGAGATAGTCCCACTGACCGGCAGCCAGCAATAAAGGGCAGCTGAGCTCCTGCTCTCACCTTTTTCAGCTGTCACACAACCTGATTATATAGCCTGTACAGGTTTGATAACTGTATCCCTCAACCCCTGTAATTAAATTGACTTGAGGAACAAAAATAATTCTGTGGCCTTTAACTCCACTCATTTGTGAAAAAGCAAAATTACACAGAAGTGGTTATTATTTAAATGTATTTGTAAAACATTTTGTTAATTTAGTCACTACACATCTAAAACACCAAATTCAAAGAATATAGAACAGCTGAAGGCAGAAAAAGTGCAACAAGTTGATTTTCATTAAAAGAAATAAAGTTAAAGGTTGAATTAAGGTTACAGGTTTTCTGGTAGATATATTAAGCAAAAAGGATTTTGTCAAGTCTGCCTTGAAGCCAGTTAACGGAACTTACCCCGCTGCTCTCCCTCTGTGACATGGTGGCAAAAGGTCATGGCATTTAAACCCCAACTCAGGTCTAAATAAGCGCAACACAACAATCTTGTATTAGTTTCCTCTACTTGTTAACACATGAAACTGAAAATGGTGCATTTGATTCCTGCTCTGTCCTTAAACGCAAAAAGCCGTTGGATCTCAGCCAGTCATGTTCAGCCAAAAAAAGCCACAAAGAAAGGTTATTGCATGCCATTTACTGAGTGCTTTTAGTTGCCAACGAAGGTGTTTGCTTTTAAAAATTGGGGTCACTTGAAGTGCAGCTCAGGCGGTGTGTGCGTGTGTATGCGTGTGTGTTTGCTGATTTTTTTCTTTAAGCACATCTCCTATTAGAGGCTGTCTGAGTCCTGAATGCTCGTCAAAGATGAGCATCGCACAGTTCTGTCAAAATGTCAAAAGGACAAACCTCGTCATTGGTGTGTCGTTAGCAAACAGAAGCATCAAGACTTCAGGCAAACTTGGAGACGTGCTTCTTTCTTACTCAACCTGCAGAGTAAAATGATGCAGACAAATTTGGCTGTGTCATATTCCCTTTGTATTGATTAGGGGATTAACCGTATTTAGTTTTGATTCAAGTTGCCATGGAGGAGTGTGGAGCTAATCACTTAGTGTCAAGGCATTAGCACTTGGAGCCTCAGGTTCGATCGTTGTAAGCGGCTGCAATGGTTCCCCTGGGAGTCTCTGGAACTGATGGTCTACCTTGTTCATTTCTTCACCCTCCCCTCCACCCCTCTTCAACCTCTGATAGCCTGCATTATTTGCAAGAAGACAGGAGCATATCCATCTATTTTGTTCTAATGACTCATAGGCATGTCTCAAGCTGTCAATACATGGACCCCATTCTATTAAGACAGCAGCAGCGCCGGATTTCTCACCAGTGATTGGATGTGCTGCAGATGTGTTGGGGGCGGGGTTGACATGTCAGTGACACCCCATCAAGACACAGCAGCGATTACCGGAGCTGGATGCTTCTTTAATGCCCTCATCTCTCCTGGTGAAGAACCATTCCATCCCACGCAAACAGAGAAGGCTGCGAGGGTTTGAGACATCATTAACCTGCCACAGCAGCGCAGCGAGGCCGGGCTGATGGATGGAAGGATGCACTCAAACATGTGTACTAGTGACATCACAAAGGTCACCAGTGTAGCGATGTCTCTAAATTGTGATGTTCTGTTATTGCCATTTTGTTATACACTTCTAGAAATAAAGGTGCTAACTACAGCCGTATTGGGTTCTTTCACATAGGAAAACCCTCTTTGGGAACCCTTTCAGATGCTTCAACCTTCAGCCCAACATAAAGGGCTATCCCTAGAATTATCTATAAAAAGTTCCACTCATAACCCCCAGTGAAAGACAACCCTTGTGGTGTAATGGTTCCACCCAGAACCCTCAAGGGGAGTTGTATCCAGAATATTACCACCTTGTAAGGATGCTAAAAAGAATTCACCATGGGGGTTCCAACAAGAACCCTTTTATATACCAAGGGTTTCATCTAGTACCCACCCAAGGATTTCAATTAGAACCCACCTAGTGGTAGTAGAACCCACTGAACGGGTTCTACCGAGAACTTTTTTATATCCCAAGGGTTTCATCTACAACCCTTTCAGGAGGGTATACAAAATAGCCTTTTTGTAAGGGTTTCACCTAGAACTCTCATCTTTTGAGGGTTCTAAGAAGAACACTTGTATTGTGTAATGGTTCCACTCAGAAGCTTCTGTAGGGGGTTCTGTCCAAAACCTATCCAGCATGTAAGGGTGTTAACAAGAACTCATCCAGGGCCTTCTACCAAGAACCCTTTTATACTCCAAGGGTTTCATCTCAAACCCATCCAGGGGAATCTAAAATCAGCCTTTTTTTAAATAAGGGTTTCACCTCAAACCCTCTTGTCTTCTGAAGGTTCTGTGAAGAATCATACTGTATTCTACAAATGATGAAAAAAATATTGAAACCCATATATTGTATATTGTGGTTATTTATCATTTTAATAATCTGTGTTACAGTTACCAATGTCTAAACTGAGAAAACATTCAAACCATTTTTAACGAGTAAAAAATAAATGAAGGAGAGGCTGTGTAGGTCCTGTGGTCAAAAGTGAGCAGTGGAATCAGCAGCAGATAGGACAAGCTTTCAGTATCAGATCGTTCTGAGTAGAACCTCAGCCTGTCAGGAAGAACCCTTTTGGAACCATTCATTTTAAGAGTGTACATGTTATGTATCTAATGACAAAAGAACACCTCCATTTTCACTGCAGTATCATAGTGTTGAAGCTGGATCACTATGTGTTCTCATAATGGAACATTTTGGCAATGCTGATAACAAAATTAGGTTTAGGTCAGCCTGATGTTGCTAAGTAGTCACACTGAGCACCACAAACCGCAGCTTCAAGGATTTAAAGGTCAATAGGGCTCCTAATCTGTGAAAGGACTGAATATATGAAGTTGAGGACAAGCCCCTTCAATTCTCCAGACTCCTCATTAGCTGTCACACATTGTGGTCAAATAGTGTTATACCCTGTATTACACATTCATTGGGGTTATGCTCTGGCCCCAACTTGGAGCAGGGAATTAGCTTTTTTCATCTGGTTTCAGTTTTCTCACTTTTTTTTCTTTTATGATAACACACTTCCAGTGTCAAAAAACGAGATCTGACATAGTTAGATGTCTGCTAATTGTTCTGTACTTGTATCACATGTTCCACAAAATACAGGCTCTCTCAGCAGAATCCATTAGCCGTACCTTTGGCGCGACAGTGGTGACACCTAGAAATCATGTTTCCCTTTGAAATTCCTACACAGCAGTGTCAGCAAGCTATTTGTTCCCAAAATGACATTCTTTGGCATTTAAAGTTGAAATCAGTATCATTTTACCCCTCACTGGTGTAGCAAACTCATGCATATTTATAACGTCCTAATAGACTAACGTGTTCCCATCTCCCTGCCTCTGTAAATTATCTCCTCTAACTGTATCAGGGCTGTTAGCCATGCTTTCTGGACTGACACTCATGAATATGCATCCCTGTAGTGTTAACATGTTTTCCCAGGTCACACTAGCATCTTGCGGTTACCCAGCGTCCTCAAAAACATAACACAACTTCTGCTAAAGTTTGGTCCTTTATCTTACTCACAGTCAAGGGTGAAAGTAGATTGAAGTTCTTGTCAGTATTACTACAGCCTTTATCGCTTCATATTGGTCTCTGCTGCCTCCAGCTTCATGCATCCCTGTGTAGTGAGGAAAGAACATCATGTATAGCAGATAATTTATTTACATGGTGCAAGTGCCACAGAAGAGTTTGTGAATGTTGACAAAACTTTAAAATCAAAATCATGAGAGTTCGAAGAAAATTAAGTCTCTGTCTTTGAATTTTCAGAACACTCCAGGCACATGAATAAAAAGGAAACTATTATGTGTAAAATGTCTCAAAATGTCTCTTATGTGGACATTAAAATGAAATATAACTTTTTTTCGTGAACCAATTGAAAGTACAGCAACACTAAATCAAACGCACCCTTACAGGCACTGTGTGTGTGTTTAGGAAGTTAAGATGTGCACCTGCACCATTATTGTGCCAGAGTCACAGAACAACTAATTGAAGTTTCGTGTATTTGATGTGCTGTGCATGTTGTTGGAATAAAACTGATCATGAAACATCACAACATATTTTACTCTCTTTTTTTTTTTTCATTTTACTTGGGAAATTTTTGAAAGAAATAACTGCCTGCTAAAACCCTATAACCTTAATACCAGACAGTCAGCTACAGAAGAAGCTGATATTACCCAGCAGTAACTAAACTGTTTTGGAAAGGCAGCAGGGTTCCCTCCAGCACAGATTATAAACCAACAGATCTGTACTGGACACAGAAACTCTGGAACAATTTAGAAGCCCTGCTCACAGTACAAGCATTGTGATAAAGTTATAGTATGCTCTGTTGTTATACTGCCAAAAGTTAGACTTCATTCCAGGAGTAAAACATAAAAAGAAAAGGAAGATTGACACTCGTGTTTTTTAGAGCAGTTGTTCCCAAGTTTTTTTGTCTGATGTAACCTCATTATCACTAACAGATGAACTCAGCCCTGTCATCAGCACTACCCGTCACGTTCCAAATGTGTTCATTTAATCTGTGTTCATTTTAGCTGAATTAGTCAACCTTTTATCTATTACTTTTAGCTATTTTACCCCTTCAATCATTATATTATAATTATTATTGCTTAGTCATTAACTTTAGCAAAAGTTTTACCTGTTTATCCATTAATTTCGGCTGATTATTTCACCCGTCTATCTAACACATGTGGCTAATAATTGCCAATGTTTATCCTTTCTTACTAATTAAACCATTTATCCACTTTCAGTTAAATTGTTTGACTTCTCTGTAAGCTTGTTTTTTAGCATAACACAAGTTAAGATAAATTCTCTTTTGGTAGTTTCCTCCTAAACACAAATATGTTGATATATATTTTTAATCAAATTAGAATTTTCTCCACAATCTCGCTTGAACAGCTGTAGAAGTATTCCCTGGGTACCTCGGTTGGGAATCGTAGTTTTAGTGCTGTTTAGTGTTGTTTCCTTTGCTTTGAAGTGCAGTAAAACCCATAATCACATAAATACTGTATATAAGTGATGAAAATAAAATGAAATGCAGTTTCACAACAAAGTCTTCTTTGTGCACTGACATTACTGAGTGTGATGTCTCTTAATATTTGTCTGACAGGGTTGTTTGGAAAGTACACATTTTAGCGTGGCTTTTACTGACATTCACTGGATAATTGAACTGGTCTGCAATGATTGCTTGATTCGCACTTAGAAAGAGTCCGCTTTCTTTTTGCTGCACGCTGAATGAGTAATTATTGCTTATGCTCTTCATTCCCCATTAAACCACATATTATTATGTTTTTTTTTTTAAAGCAATCTTTCTCAGCGGACCTCAAATTACAGCCTTGCTTTGTGTTGTTTTCAATCCACCAGCTTGAACTTTAAGTGGACAGAATGTAATTTGTGGCTTTTTCTGGCCCAGCTTAAAGGGTTCCAGTTGTTTTCCTCAGCCTTTTTTTTCTTTCTTCTTCTTTTGACCATAAGATGGTAAACAAATGGCAAGTGGGTCGGCACGGTGCCGCACACTGCCCAGGGGGCCGTTACTCAATTATGGGCCTTAATCAGGCCCTCAGCTCATGAACTTTGTTTTGACTTGGCCTTGGATACAGTTTTCTGCTGGCAGCACGGTGGTGGTCATTGATCAAGCATGGCACTGTGCTTTGAAACCTGCAGGGAATGTTTGAAGGAAGAAAAGAACAAAAGAGAGAAAAGAGGTAGCAGGGGAGATTAGCAAAATGAGAATGTCTTGTAGAAAGCTGAGGCTCGAGGAGCTTTGCCAAGAACAGAATAAAGAGTGTGTGTATTCTTGCTGCAGAATGCTGTATTTGTCTGTGTGCACATGTCAAAGTTAAATAGTTTATCTGGGGACAGTTTTTCAGGTGAAATGAAATAGATCCTTCTTTAAGCCCTCCTAAGTTACTATTACTACTCCTTCCATTCTCATGCATTTTACAGTGGTGATGGTGGCAGACAACGTTGAAACTGGGAGTAACTGCTGAAATATGAGGTCTTTGATTCCACAGAGAACTAAACAAAAGCAGTTTCTCATTTCTAGTTGATGACCATTGACTTTGTCTGCAAAAATGGTTGCAAGCAAATTCCAAAAGTGTAGCTGGCTAATACTAATGCCTATCCTAATGCTTGAACTCCTTGAGTCAGCTGAGAAGTCCATCTTATTTTTTTAATGTTTCCATCTAACACATTTTAAAATAAGAAGGAAAATAAATATGTAAAGTAACTAACGCATGCATATACAGTATAATGTATGAGAATTGTGTGAAATACAATACGCATATGTATATGATTGATGACAGAAATATGCTCATTAACACTGGAAAAGGAAGGGCAGGGATTAGGTCGGTGTAGTGAGCCTTGAGATGGTCAGCCAGACCAGCCGACCCACGATTGTCTTAGGAATAGAGCTGGGATGAGAGTTGAACTAACCTGACTTAGACCTAATAGAGTGATCTGGAGAGATGTGTCATTGGCACTTTGATCAGGCACCAGCCCGCATTCTCCTCCTCAAAACCCCCTCATAACAAATCCCAATGTAACCACTGTGAATAAAGTATGAGTTTGGCAAATGCATTGGTATCTAACACAAGTTTGGCTGGAGGTATAGTTACTACAGCTGATAAGCTACAGTAGTCAGTGGGACTTGCTAATGATCGCATCTTAAATTAGAGCAGATAATGTTTAATCCATTCCCCATATGTGTACTTTTGTGTTTTGCACACTGCTTTAAGATGTAGAGAGATGCAAAGCTCGACAGGCCTGTGGTACCTTAGTTACGGTTGCTGATCTATGATTGGACAGGAAGGGCTTATTGAAGGGTTAGTTGAAGATGTATATCTCAGCTTGTTCAGACTGACAGTTCTGTTATTATTCACTGACATCTCTGCTCTCTGTCTCCACAGTGAATAAACACAAGCCGTGGATTGAGACATCATACCATGGAGTGATCACTGAAAACACTGACATTGTCCTGCTGGATCCTCCTCTGGTGGCCCTGGATAAAGACGCCCCCATCCCCTACGCAGGTATGGTACATTTCAACTTAATGGCTGTCAACTGTAAGGATGATCATAGCAACGGGGGTAAAGGCAGGCTCACTCTGACCAAATGGAGGCAGTCAACAATGACTCAGGTGTTAATCTACGCAGGGAAGCATAGCTGCAGGATATACTCACACTAAGGATATAAACCATATAAAGCTGTCATGTGATATCACTGTGAGGGGGTTTAAATTGGCCTCATGTAATATAACTGCTGTATCACAGCTTTTTTTCTTAGTGTTAACCCTGCTCTGTGCTGCAACCATTTAATCCAATAATTCCCAGTACATACACATCACATACAGGCCTCATATTTGATATTTATTTAGAGTGGAAAGTGGCCCAAATAAGCCCCATGATGGCTGAGGACACTGCAAAAAAAAAAAAGTCAAACCGGATTAGATTCTTCCCACTTTGTGACCATTCCAGCTCGTCTAAAGGGTGCCAGCTCTTGTGGGAGGACGTTAGCTGGAGGCTGTTGGTGAGTGTAGCCAGCCCGTCTCCCGCCAGGCTGCTAATGTGGCCAAGGCCCTAGCATGGGGCTGCTGTGCGGGGCTGGAGCCCACTCACCGAGGCCCTCGAGCTGGGCTGGATGGATGGATGAAGAGGGAGTGTGTGCAACCGTGCATGTGTGTATGCTTACTAAAACATTTTTTCATTGTTTGCCACCATGTGTGTGTGCCGTGGCATGGCCTGAGGGGGCTCAGTGTAATGGCCACCCTACAGGGGGAAAGAGAGAAAATGATGAGACAGTAGGGAAGGTAGCTGGCTGACCAGCATATGTCCTCTGGCTCTTGATAGACTGACAGCCACACAAAGTGCGAACACATGCATGCACACCCACACACGCAGCAGGGTAGAGCACATGGGCATTCCTGGATTTCGTAAGTGAGGGTACTGAGAGAGATTTCTCACTAAATTATTAATAAACACAAACATTAACATCACCCATCTGTCTTACAGCAGTCTCCCTCTTTTTTCCCTGCTAGTTCTATCAGCTCTCATTTCTCTCTTGCCACTCTCATCACCACTTCCCACATTTTTTGTACCTCTCCTTCCTCCCTGTGCACCTTTGGGCTGGCTCAACAACCCCACACAAACATACAGAAACACACACAGAAAATACAGTGGTCACCCTCTTGTCTCTGCCTCTTAGAGTTTCCATGAAGTCTCAACTGATGTTTAAGTGTTTTTATCACATAAGTTTTGCCCTATACATCGACTATACACCCAAATCTGGGCCAACAGTGATAAAAAAAAGTAATTTCATAGATATTTTCTGATATTTTCAATGGTATTTCAGACTTTGTCTTCTGGAAAAAAGTATTAAAAACTGTTGATAACTAGAGATGGGGCAAATCCAATTCTGTATTGGTATAGAAGCCCAATCTTGATGTAAGGCATTCATTGGGTATCACACTCCCAAAACTGATCCGTACTCTGATCTAAATTCCAGAACACCACACATTTGCTTATGCACTATGCTAAGCAGTGCCAATTGGGAGAAGAGCAGCATTTTTCACTTCTACCCTGCAATTTCATGTAATTTAAGAGATATACATTCCACATTACTAAGCTATGATACAGCTGGAGTGTACTTGCCACCTCACTTATAGTGTAACAATTAATCACAAATACATTACAAACACATGACTAACACTAAGAAACAGCAACATATACATTTTGGAACATAAAATAGCAAAGTTAAACTCTCAGCAATGCACAATGGGAAATTATGTCAATGGGCCATCTTTCAGCCAGCATACTCACAAGTGAATGTCGGAAGCTAGAATTGCCCCACAATGGTCGAAGGACACAATTACATACATTACATTACACAAACTACACAAGCTTTCCAGACTGATGTTCAGTTTCAGCTTCATGTAATCTTACTACTACTAATAATAA
>JAJHUR010140512.1:2834189-2869832 GCA_027495735.1 Lutjanus campechanus | reverse complement strand
TGGTCTCTGAGGTTGGTTTCATCACAGTCTGGCTGTGTTCATTTGGAGCACTCAATAGGACCGCTCTCCTTCCTACATCAATGGACCATGCTGGGGGGAGCTACTGGCAACTGTAAACGAGACAGAGAGCAGAGAGTCATCCAGTTCTTCCACCAAATTGCTGAGGCGGAGTGACAGGGCAGTGCACAGGTACCAGTTAAGCCTCATTAATTAGGCAAGCCAGGTTTTAATTACAGTACATCGAAAACACAGACACAAAATGTCTGACTGACTGCGGTCATGCTGCTGAACTGGGGATGGTGAAAACTGTAATACACAAAAAACACCTTCTCTTATTAGCTCATGAAAACACCTACTGCTGGTGCACATTCACACTTTTTGTGACACACTATACACCTTTCAGAGGAATGCAGTTATTTTTCATATGAACATACATACCCAGCAAACTAATTTAGAATAGACGTTAATTTGTGTTATTTAAAGACATGAATTTTCCATCTGCATGTCTGAAAGCACCACTTAATTCAATAGGGAAATACCAATAAACCAACACGAACTGACAGTATTTCCCTGCTAGTCTTTTATATCACTCCAAACCTGTCCAGTAATCCTCTCGGACTGCTGAGCAGGGTGCAACAGTCACCACACTCAGTGGTCTGGAACAACAAAAAAAGTGGTACTGCTGTGCCTGAAAGCTGGCTAAGACTGACATGAGGCATCACTGCGGTGCTACAGCAGCTCACAAGCCTCAAAATCACAGCGACAGCATGTCAGGAAGAGTGAAAAGCACCGGTATAGATAGACTCATTCTTTTATGCATGGCTATGTCTGACAAAGTGCAGGCGCCTCGTCCTAAGAAACAAAGACGATAAAAAAGGCAGGTGATACAAACAGCTATATGCTTCAGATAACAACATCAAGCAAACACACTTTGACGTACATCTTCAGCTTTTTGCCATACCTAAGCCCATTTTTTATTCATGAAGTTACACGTGTGTATGAGGGAAACTTGTCTGGAGCATATGCTACTGTCTAGTCTGTCAAAACACATTTATTTGTTGACAAGTGCCTCCACAAACTTAGTCATCAACTTGAGTTTTCCCATTCTGGTGACAACTATGCATAGAGTGATGTAGTTGAAACTGATGGAAAAGTGAAAAATAATGCTTCGACTTTGGTGAACCTAAGCCTTAAATGTTACAGAAAAGGCCCCGTTACTGGTGGATAAAAGGCAATTCTGGGAAACAGATAGGTTTAATATGAAGGTTTTTGAACATTCATTCCAGTGCTCATCAAAATTACTTACTTCTACAATGTCTGTGTTTGATTGCTATATAGTCAAAGATTAGGCAATGAAAACACTTGGTTAACATCGTCCAGAGTTCAATGTAGTGGTTTAAAAAAATAGCAATCAGTCATTCCTGCCCTCCCTGTGTCTGCAGCGCAATGCAGACTCGCATATCAGCTGTGTCCTGATGAGTCTCAACCACAAACTGAAGAGAGAGCCCAATAAATATGCACTGCATAAACATATTTATCTACTTTTTGGAAATGTATTTTCAGCAGCCAGCAGCCTGTGGATTTCTATCATTTATATACAATGATATATATTTTTATGTGCATTGAAAAATATTTTTGTGGAGAGAGTTATATAAATCACAAAATACGTTTGTGAATCCTTCTGTGCATATTAATCTGGTTCCATAAAAAACAGATTGAAACTTCTCAAGAATAATGTGCTCTTCAGACGGCTGTAAGCTGCTTAGCAACCATTTTCCTTTTTCTAAGACCTTAGCTTTAAAAGGTAACTAAGAAATAGACCTGCAGCTCTGGGCAGAGATGGATCAATTTTTTTGAGAAGTGGATTAACAACATCTTGTTTGAAATAAGCTGGGTCAGGACCAGATGCTTATGCTGCTCAGGGATGTAGCACAAAAATCTGGGCCCTGTACATGGGCATTGTTTATGGGCCTCTCCCCGCATCTGCAGCTATTCATTCAAGTATCTTTGCGGACCCTCCTCACATGAGGGCCCTGTATACTCTGTCACCTTTTTACGTCAATCCTACAACCCTGCTGACATTCATTCAGAGGAAGGAACAGACCACAGGAGCCAATCAAGTTGTAGAAGAAGCAACTTTATCCAGGACTGAAAGGCAGTGCTCATTAAAAGACTGTACATCTCTATTAATAGAAAGACTAATTAAAACACAAGTCAAACAGAAAACAATTATGATGTGAAATAAAAAAGAATATGCAAAATTAATATTTAAACAGAGTAAAAACAAAATCCAGAGTGTGCCCTCTGATGTGTGTTGGGCCTGTTACATGTTGTCTCACATGCGTTAGATTTAAAGACTAAAAAATAGATTAAAACTACAAACAAAAATATCAGGACCATCACTGATATGAATGTTAAAATCACCAAGAAGCCTTCAACCCAACAACTTGAAACTAGACAACAAAAAAATCAATAAATTGATTAAAAAGGAGCTGTTAGTGCTGGGTGGATGGTAAAGTAAAAAATAATTGAAAAGATTTCTGAATGTTAGAATGACACAGTGCTTATCAAATATATGAAAACTGCCTTCTGAACACAGCAGCAAGTCCTCCACTGTGACCAAGTTTGATGAGGAGGGTATGTTTCAGACTAGCTTTTTTTGACTGGATGATTGATTTAGCTAAAGTTTAGCGATGGAGTTCAAGCGAAACATTACCACAGGGCATGACAAAAACATTTTAAAAATCCAAACATATAGGGTATTATGTATGTCGTCAATTAGCTGGTGAAAAGAATTCTCTGTCCACATTGCAGCATATTTAATGGCTACACAGACCACCACGTCACTAGCCTGCCTCCACTTTTGTCTCTTTTTCAAGAGGTACATTCATACAATCTTCTACAGCTTGGCTATGTTTGTGAAATGAAACTTTTGACTCTTCTCCTTTTTGTGGTAACTTTTGACACTGAGCAGCGCCCCCTAGTAGATATATTGCTTAACATCCATGCTAACATGAACGACATGTATGTACTGTATGTGGGCAGTGACTGTTCTCGCCTTTAAAATGGACATATTTTTTTCGACAAATGTAAAATGCATCCTTTCTGCCCTTTCAAGTGGCCATGTGTGCTCTGAACTTTGTAGTGGTGGATAATGAGTGAGACCAGCTCAGTGGTCCATTAGGTTGTCAAGCTGAAGTGGTGTTTTTGTGAGACTGGTCCCACGGTACTGAGTAGGCTTCTGAGGTGCTCGGTTAGCAAGGTTACTGGGCAAAAGCTGTAGCTGCTTGTCAGTCAATCCTGGTTTCCTGTTGTCAGCATACACAGACACCGACACCCACGTGTTGTCTCGTGACATGGATGTCGTGCCACAAGAAATAGTGTATTTATGTGTCAATCCTTCACTTCCATTGGTTTTTGGAGTCCTGCAGCGTTTGCTTGAACACAAAGCTAATGTCTCACCAGTGACCCACGTAAGCATACAGCCAGTCAATCAGCGCTGGCAGTTTAGACAGGTTCACGAGACCTCAGTGTGCCATACACAAATACACATACACTCTGCATAAATGATGTTTCACCCTTTGTGTTTGCTCTAATGTGTCATATACACTTCCCCTTTTCTCAAGCTCAAAATAAACTTACTTACTTACTTATTTTTTTATTTCTGTTCTGCCAGCATTCACCGTCAAATAAGAAGTCAGACTGACAGCAGGTATCAGTCTGTTCCTGCTGTCTCATCTGATGTCTGAACAAACAATGTCTCTGAATTCTAATTTTATCGCATTACCAAACTGTACCTCTCAAGGCTCTAATAAAATTCAATTATCTCTGACCTTGGCTTTCTTCGGAGAACACAGCAGGTGATATCATATCGTCATTCACTGCCATAAAGCAAGGTAAATAGATATGAGTAAACATACAGGCTGGCTAATGTGCTGTGATTAATTAGCCTCTCGCTGTCTGTCTGATTGGGAAACAGATCTCAAGCTAATTATGAAAAGTATCTCATTAGTACGGAAGCAGTGTTCTCAGTACAGTGTGTAGGTGGAGAAGCATGAGCACTGCAATGTGTTTATTAACAAGAGCAGAATGAGAATGGTTTGTTTGAAAGGTGAAATATGTTTTGTGACTCAGAGATAGGATAAATGTGTTGAAGTGAGATTAATAGCATCATGAGTAGAGAGGATAAAGGTTAGGGCTACAGTCAATGCTTCTCTTTGTAGAAGAGATAATGGCTTACTATAAAAATGCTTTGATGTATGTCTTAAAGCATACACGTGTAGACAGGGCAAATCAAACAATTTCAGCTTTATAACATTGTAAAATGAAAAAAAAATCCTCAAATACAGCTTCCTTGCAGTTTCTTGAGTCGGTTACTTGCTTTTCTAAAACTGTCCGTTTAAGCTCAGTGTCCTACAATTTCATTATTTCCATGAGGAAAAGTGTCACAAATTATGCCAAAAGCCCCATAGCGATCTCATTAATCTGGAGTCTAAAATGAACCCATCGTCTGTCAAACTGCATAAATGGAAACTACAAGTCACTTTTATCTGGGCGTATCATGATTGAAAAATATAGATGTGAAGTTAAAGACGCTTTCTGATGAGAGACCCTTTATGCATTTTAAAGCTCATTTCATGAGCTGAATGAGAATTTGGAGGGGCCAGAGGGCTGCTTTTAATAAGGCAACAGGTTTTTAAATCTTTTTTTTTCTTTTTTCAGCAGGTGCCGCTGTGTCAATTCCCTCAAATCCCCTACTTCAAAGCAGTTGCTTAAAACCATGATTAAAAAGTAACAGATTGAAATAATTTTGTGGAGAGATAGTCTCGAGAAAAAAATCAATATGGCCCTCTATGTTTGCATTAAGAAACCAACCAACAACAGCAACGGTCCTACATACAGTCCTAATTGAAGTTGAGGGCAATCTGAATTAAAAACCTCTCAGATACATCTCCTCTGGCATGCAGAGCCAGTCACACTAAATATGTTGCTGATGGAGCGGCCTGACTTCTTTTTTCTTCAGGCAGTATACAGTGCAAGTAAGCTCCTCAACAGGAGAGGATGATGTCCCAGTGTAAAATCTTAGCTGATCATCCCTGGACAGCCTTCATTTGCTATTACTTTCCAAACCTTAAGGGAGAAATCAATAATATATTTACTGTAATTTATCATAAAATAACCATGATACTCTGACAGAGAATAAGGGAACAGGCTAATATTGAAATGACTCAGTTCTCTACAGCCATAGCGTCCTTTGAAATTTCTGTTCCAAGCAGGAATAACTGTTTTAGTTTGCCAATTTCACATTAATGCTGAATGTTTGCTGAATGAGTTAAGTGTCTGTTTGTGATTAAGAAATTGTTAATAATGTTTTAGAAGGAGTAGATGTTTATAATGGTTAAATTTAGCAATGTGTTAATGGAGTCTGGCAGCAATAAGACAGGCAGCCACTAAACTTTGACTCCAGAGTTTGTCATTTCGGGGCTGTTGGGTTTTGTTTTCAGGATAACTGGCCTAGCTTTACATTGATAGACAACTGACAGTTATAAACAGCTGATCAACCTACTGTGTCTTGTCCTTGTTATTAATTATATATGTAATCAAGGTTGAGGGTCCATACATTGTGTTTCCAGATAAATGAATCTTTAATTTATTTAATTTCATTTTTTATTGGTAAAACAGGTGATGAATAAGATTGACATAGTGGACATGCAGACAATAATAACACTGTTACTATGTGATAACAAGAGTCTGAGAGTAGAGATTAGGGTATGTGTGGGTAATGTGTGTGTGTGTTTTTGAATGTTTTCATTAGTAGCAGTGATGTGTATCCATGTTTAGTGATCCCAGACAGGTTGATGTGTGGAGAAAGGAGCATAGCATGTTTGGCAAAGTGAAAGAAATATGCAAAACACATAATATTATTGTTATCATGATAATAGATATCAATATAATGGTAATATGATAATAAGCAGGGGGGAATGAGTTAGACCACCTGAGAGGAAAATGACAGGTTGCCCAGGAACACAACTGGGAGCCCCAGGAGCAGACAGACAGGATGGGCCCGTCATGATGGATCGAACATCATCCATTTTCAAACTCTGTCTTCACTTTGAACTCAGCTACAGACCTGTAAGGTTTAATAACTGCATCTTGCACGGTTGTGATCACATTAAGAAAATCTGTCCACAAACAGACAGACAAATACCTGGCAAAGTACCCAAAACTGCTTCTGTTGTAGATCCTGCTACAATGGGTGTCTCCAGGACCACATTTTGCCATAACAACACACACACACAGACTCACAAGGTGAAAACAGTTCCAGTCATGCTGTTGTTGTGGCTGGTAATAAAACATATTTGTTGCACAAATCCTGTTAAAAATTGTAAGGTTATTTACCCTCATCTCCACAAGGAGACACCAAGTGGTGGTTCAGTGTACTTCTGTGACAATACCTCCCACTTTATAAATAGAGGCCTGGATAAGACCTTCCTCCTCTTTGTCCCCAAACACCTCCAAATTGATTGTTTGTAGGGGTTTACCATATGTCTTTTGAATAAGCATCAAAAACCATGGATAAATAAGCTGGACAACTGATTGCAGCCATTGTCTCCTGGTAGTTTGTAGGTCCAGTCATAGCTTCTTAAATCCAAAGCATGTAGGATCTAGTTTTAATCCACCTGTGCTTTCTCTTCAGGCTTTCCTCTCACTGCAATTCCGCTCCTCCTTCCTAGTTTAGTCATTTTGCTTGTATTTTGACCCGGAACAAGCCCTCGCTTTCTTCCCTCCTTCCTTTGCGATCACACTCTTTTTTCATCTTCTCTCAAATAATTTCCACCTGTCAGATTTCATCCAGCTCCAGTGCATTCAGGGGTTGGAGTGGCGCCCTTTATCCTTTTATTCAACACTGTCCACAGCAGATGCATCATTTTTCCACAGATGACAGCTCTTTCGTTTTGAAAGAGTTACATCTAATTTGATCTTTTTCTTTGACATGGTGTCTGAAGACACAATAAGAAGCAGATGGACACAACAAAGTTTGTCCCAGGCAATGACTTAATGGCTAACAGCTAAGTGTAAAGTCAAGCTCGAGCAGTATTATTCAGAGATACTGTTATTCATGCAAGCATTTTCTGCATACTTTTGAGCTGAACAGCACAGGCAGCATAATGACTATCTTGCTTCTGGCATTCAAAGTGCCTTAGACTTTGGCTTCAAGACAATGGAGCCATCACTCTGCCATTGTTCACATACTCATTTATTAATGAAGTACTGAAATGCAATCTGCTTCCTCACTGAACCACACAGATGAGGGAAATAGTCTTTGTAATGAGATTTTTTTTCAAGGCTTTTAGCTTTTTGTCTTTTGATGAGTTACAGAACTGGCAAATGGGGAGGCGAGCTGAGTTAGCGCTGCGACTCATAGCTTTGTTCTTTCAAAAGGAAGCGAAAAGGAACATGTTTTAGGTTCTCTTGAATGCCATTATGCGGAATTTCCAGTCAACTACCTCCTCATCCCACTGAGAAGCATAGATGCTTGAGTGATGTAGTTGTTCAAACTGAGGCATTCATTGCTATTGAAATCAGAAATTGATTTGTGAGGCTTTGTCCTTTTGCATAGTACTGTATGTTCTGTCTCTGGAGTGGGTACATTTGCTCCTATTAACTCTGTTCCACTGCAGTTCTGCTATTCTGCTAAGTCACTGCTCCATCTAAAGGTGTTACATTTACATAATTAGACATGCAACTAATTTCATTTGTGAAAATATTACAAATAAAGGAGATTTTTTTTATCTCATAATGATGATTATGATAGTTAAAATGACTTTTTATTATTACAATCATTATATTCAGAGGTATAATAAAATTAAAGCTATAATATGTCACATTAAATAAAATATCTACAACTGCTAGAACTATGTTATACAGTTTGTTGAGTTGTGTACTTACATTATCCCAGATCTTTCCAACAGTCTTCACACACAGGGATGTGAACAAAACTCACCTCATCCATAAACATGATTTCTGCCAAGTCACATCAATAAGATTTTCATTTGTGATGGTGGCTGTTAAACGATGAAAGTAACACCCATGATCCCAGGCTACTTCACAATGTTATCAATCTGCATCTTCTGTCATTGTTTTTCTATGACAGCGACCTTTAGTGGTGGAATTTACATTTACATTTAACACTGGGTGTTTAAGTGGCAAAGGCTATGTAGCATACTAGATATGTTATGTTATGTAAGCTAACAAACGCTAATGTTAAAGTTTTATAGGTGAGCAAAACAAGCTGCTGCTCAGCCCTGAATGTCTGAAGATCCTGATTAAAGTTGATAATATATTAATGTAACAACTATTCAGAACCATTAGTTGCTTGTCAGTACTTCACTTTTATCTTTAGCTACAATGTACATGGCTGGAAAATTATGTTTTAGTGTTTGACTTATCACTCTGTTGGTCTTTTCTAACAGCAAAAACACACAATCCTAGCTGCCCTTTTGTAGCAAAACATTACAGCATGCTGTTTCAGTCAACCAACAAACAATCTTTGACCCACTGCACATCCAGTCCTCAATGCATGGACCTTCTTGCCCTTTATACTACTTCACCTGACTTTGACAGGTAACACTAGAGGGACACCTCCAGAAATGACACTAAAGGGGTACCTACAGCGGAGGAAGGGTTGGATGGTTTTTTTAAAAGGATGGCGTGTCACCTTATCTCCCGCTCCATCCCGCTCCAATTTCGCTCAGGTACTGTTCACACCATGAGTCTGATGCATGCCCAAGTGCCTATTGCACAGACACCCACACTATTTTCAGTCAAAACTGTTGCAAGCTCAATAATGGAGTTTACCAAGTACTTTTACAAAGTAACAGAAGTCACACCGGTGTACTATCCCTGTAAAACTAACAGATGGCAATAATGTGACACAAGAAAAAGAATGTGTAGACATAATTTCAGTCAGTAAAGATTCATTTTGGAATCTAAAAAGACACCCTTCTCGAAAGGTAGAGAGAGAGCAGCAGAGAGAGAGAGAGTGGGAGGGAGAAGGAAAGAGCGTGTGAATATGGACAGATGTGCCGACTTTATTTAAACAGTTTATGATCATGAATCGTAGTTTTACTGGACAGTTCTGTGGTGTGTGATTTTTTACTCCAAGTCCAATTTGGGTACTTTTAAGCACTTAATTACTCCATGCTGATTAATCATTAACTATGAAGGAGGAGAGAGAGACAGCAGGAAGGAGGGAGGGAGGGGAGCGTGTGTGTGAAGTGCCAACTGATATAAAATTTTTTTGATGATAAATCCTGATGTTACTGTGCACTTCTGTGGTTTATACACTGCAGACTAAAGTATCTGTCTGTGTGTCTGTCATCTCCTCCATAAAACATCTGTCACTGCTCTGTTTTATTGTAAACCACGATGAACAGTCCAGATGTCTCTCCCGCTTCGTCTCCTTGTTGTTTGTTGGTGTTCAGTGTGCTGTCAGCTGTGGTCTAAAACATCCTCACTGATGTAAACTGAGTGAAACTGATGTAAATTATCCTGCTGCCTTAATACAAAAACATAAATATCACGCATCGTTTACTCAATTTTATAGACTGAGCTGAAAAAAGGTGAGGATTTTTCTCCTCAGGGGACAATATTTTGTTAAAGAAATAAACTATCATTAACAATAATAATAGCGAAGAAATAAATAGATGCATATGAATAGCGACCTTTTCCTAAAATACTGCGGGTTCTGTGGGGTTGGAATTTTTAATCTGAGGCCTGCAGTGCACCATAGAAGCTTCTGTTGACACACGTATATTGAAGTTTTTAGTGCATTTTGGCCTACAGGCTACAGTTTAAACTAAAGCCGAACTACAATGCAGATTTTTCTGCAGCAGAGGGGTCAAACAGCTCCGTGAATGAGGAGCGGCAATTCTCACCGCTCTACGCCACTCACATGCTCAGACCTACAGTGTCATACTTTGAAGCATAGGGGCTCTGCTGTATTTGACACTTTGGGAATGAGAACAGGCTGAGACATGGCACATTTTATTTTAATGGAGTCATTGTCACAATACTCAGATACAGTGTTTGCACAAGGACTTATGTATTTATAAGATACACTTATATTGTGTTAAATAATGTAGAAGTAATTTTCATAAAGGGGGACCACTAAAGCTGTTCAGTGTTGCTAGAATTATTAAATGAAGTGTGAATTATACCATAGTAGCAGGAACATAAGGTGTGAAAGAGCATATACATGGTTCAGAGTGTTTTAGTGTGTCTGTTGCTAATCGGGAGGTATGCAGAGAGCACATTAGACGAGACTGATGACACCATATATCTGTGTACGTGTACAGGCTGTTTGCCATCGGTGTATTTGTTGACAATTCGTATTCAAGCCTCAAGGCCTCCAATTAAAGTGTCAACAAACTGTCATGTGTGCTCCTCCTGGGAGACAAACATACAAGGAAAAAGAAACAAAACTCTGCTCCGAGTCTTCACAGTCTGATAGTGAGAGGGATGTTGTTTGAAAGACTTCCCACTGAAGTTCAACTCTCGAAGCAGCACTCCATGAGAGCAATCCATGTTTTAGCAGTTTGTCAATATCACATTCATCACTTGCCAGTACATCAGTGCTGTGCTTCAAAGACTTTGACGCTGCTTTTGATATACAACTTAAATTTCGAGGTTCATCCTGTCTACCCTTGAATACTTGTGTTTTTCATTGCAAAATCTCTGATCTGGCTCCCAGTCCTATCTCCAAATCATCCCATCTGACTTTCAGTCCTCTTTCTGTCTGTTTTCTGAAGAGGACCTCCCTTTCTCTTTGAAATTTGACAGCTTCCTCTCTGCTTTAATCCCTCCACAACCCCCCATCCCACCTTTTTTCCTCCTGTCGTCATTCCATCACCTAGTTTTTCTTCCTCATCGCAGCCGCAGAGATATCCAGCTGGGTGGACACACACTTTAGCCACAGTGTGTGCGAGGGTCAGCCTGAAAACAGCAGATTTGATTTGATGACGCAGTGGTGAGGAAGACAAGACGCTGTTCTGTAAACCACTTAATGAAAACTCTGAGTCGGATTTGTTTGGACCCAAACACACAGACACACGTGTCTAGGCTGTAGATTCTTCTGAAGAAATGTGGAAAATTCAAAGCATTCAACTCCACTCCCCTCCTTGATTTACCTTGGTGCTAACTTATTAATCCTTCACTCTTTCACTTGCTTCAGATTTCTACTGAATGGGCACAATCTTCACACAAGGGCA
Source organism: Lutjanus campechanus (assembly GCA_027495735.1). NCBI lineage: Eukaryota > Metazoa > Chordata > Actinopteri > Lutjaniformes > Lutjanidae > Lutjanus > Lutjanus campechanus. Next base: position 2,858,562 of record JAJHUR010140512.1, on the reverse strand, counting down.
AGAAATTGTCTTGTCACACTGAATAAAAAAGCAATGAACTGTCGTTATTAAACATCACCCAGGAGAGCATGGAGAAATGAACATGTGAATCAAAGGAAAATCTCCTTTTGATAGAAACATAACAGACAGTCAGAGCTTTAACTGTAATACTAATCCTCCTTCCACATTCATGTAGTTAAATCCTGGATGGCCACAGCCCTCTAGCTCTGTATTTCAGACCAGAGAGGTTATTAGAACATCATTCCACCAAACGTCTCACGCCCTTAATAACCTGACGGCGAGTTCACGGCAGAAATCATCCGCTCCCTTCCCTGCTATTTTTCACATTGAATGAATACCCCATGTTTTTCAAAATGAGATGAAGAATTTTGAAATTTATGTATTAGACAGGCTTGGGGAGTAGCAGATTACGTGTAATGGGATTACATAATCAGGATTTAAACTGTGTTTCATTGCAGTTACAAAAAAATTATATGTTTTAGATTACAGTTACATTTAGCAACTAAGAATACTTCAAAATACATTTTAAAATAAAGAATGATATACTACCATGAGCATACACATTACAACACCTCACAGGCCTTAACACCACTCTGGTCTCAGTGAAACCAGAAAATCTTACCAATTCATTATCCCTTGAAAAAAGGCTTTCAATAGGTGGAGATTTCAACATTACCTAGGCTCAACTTCTAATTTAAAGAACGATTTAGCATATGTAGTTCTCCGTTATGGACAGGTGCCGCACTGTGATTTAGTTGATTAGCTAGCTCACATGACTGCACAAGGATTCGTGTATAACCTTTGTCAGTGCGTGTAAATTGACTTTGGCGCTGGCATGGTATAGGCATATGTTGTCCGATATGCACAAATATGATTTTTTTTTCTTTTTTTACAGAATATAATACAGATTAGTTTTTATTCCTTTATTTATTTAAGTTTTGTTGCCAACATTTTATCACATAATTTTATGCATATTTGATCCATTTTCTCTTAATATTCCTAATTCACTTATATTCTAGTTTTTTCATAAAAAACCTTCTATCTATATACAATATACATCCCAGTCTACACTGTGGTGATGTTGCGATGCTCACAGTCAGAAGCCCACTTCAGCCTCATCAGCCTCAGCTCACTATCTCTGCACTGGTGTTTTATCTTCTTTTCTTCACATGTCATCATGGGTAATATCATCTCCACGTGTTTGCTCGCGTGTAAATCAAAGACTCAATTAACTGAAAGAAGGGTGGGTGAGTGGGTGGAGGCGGAGGCTGGGTGCAACAGGGCTGGGGGGGAAATGATTTCTTAAGAAAGAAAACACTTCAGAAATTATGATAAATTGAAAAAAAAAAAAAAAAAAAAAAAAAAAAAAAAAAAAAAAAAAAAAAAAAAACATCAAGAAAATCCACTGAGGAAGACATGTGATTTAACAATCACTCATCATAACTGGTGATGTGGCGAGAAGGAATTTTGGAAGTTTATGCATAAGGTGGGATTTTTCTGTATATATTATAATGAAATACATACACCTAACACACTTGCTTCGTTATTGATGGAGGCCTTCTAGCAAAGATGAAAAAATGAATGCTTTAAATAAACAAAGATTATACAAAAACATGACAGGAAAACATCAGGGATAATTAATAGCCTTGGATCACTCTGGTTGACAGACAATATCCAGAAGGCTGCACATCAAGGTTATTTACCTGCGAGGAGAATACATTAAATACATTAGGTTTATATTGCATGAACTAGTTTCGCTTTCTCTCCCTGAACACACACAGGCACACATACAGATGGATGCTTCTGGCTGTACACCTCTACAGTTCAACAAGGCACCCTCAGAGAAAACATGTCCACTACAACTCCATTGAATATTCATGTCTTATGCGTATTAATACTCATGAATTACAATGCCCTCCTATGGTAGTTTAATTCAGATGCTCATGCATGTGCGCACTTCCAGTCCTTTAAAACAAAAGCCATTAGATTCGCGGCAGGTAGAGAAAACATGTTCCTCTAAACACGGTGGAGTTTTGAGTGCAGAACAAAATATAGTTTTCTGACAGAATGGGAACAACAGGAGCCTCCAGGGGGGTAAAATTGCTGGCTCCAACCTTGTAGTCATAGAGGTTTTTAAAAGGTACAAACAAGATGAGTCGCATGAGTATTGAAGGGTCTGGTTGAGATGGGAGTAATTGGGTATACTGTAGAGTGAGAAACAGAGATGTGGGAGGGAATGAAAATGACAAGACAGAGAGTCGTCTTTTTTTTCTCTTTACCTCTTCCAGCTGGTATAGATAGTCTTGTAAGTGGCATGTCGCAGGACCTCGTGGTGAGACGCTAGCAAAATTACTGAAAATTAAGTGTACAAGATTGGCCACCAAAATCCAATCTGCTCCCAGCCTCAGTCATTTTGTAAAGTTGACGATGCCTGGGAACTTGTGACAGTCCAATTAAGGACATTTGCATATCGGGAGGCTTAAATTATTGTCATCCGCTGGAGCATAAAATGGGGGCGCAACTCAGGAGGAGATAGTGGTGATCTGCACTCGTAGACCACAGAGGAGTGTGTGTGTGGGGGCTGAGGAAAAAAGAGAGGGAGTAGCTTTCATTAGCTTACATGCAGTATTATTGTACTTATTCCCCATACTCATTCCTCAACTTGCCTGTCCTTCTTTATTGTCCGCAGCTATCTTTCTCTTCTAATTCTTTCATCCCCTGTTCCAGTTAAGGTCTCTGCTTTTCCCATACAAGCTTTCTGTCTCTCTTCCTTCCACCATCCCTCCTTCCAGTGATGGACTCAGGCTGTCTGAGGGGCAGGGGTGAAAAAAATAAAAAGGGCTCCAGATCTATGCAGTGAGGCACCAGCGTGCAGAGCCAAATGTACTTTGTCATGTTTTATCCACTCAAAGGGCACTCTAGACAGCACTTGACCACATTTTGTCCACAGCAAGAGGGCACGAAATCATGTTTTGTCTACTGGAAGGGCACCCTAGGGCATGTTATCACATTTTGTCCACTGAAAGGGCACCCAAGAGCTCACTTTATCACATTTTATCCAGTGGAAAGGCACCAGACAGGGTACTTTATCACATTGTCTTGAACATTAGACCACTCTAGAGGACATATATTATGTTTTTTCTACCATAGGGGCATCCAAGAGGGCATTTTGCTGTGTTTTTCAAACATAGGGGGGACTAGGGGCGGGCAGTCCACCAGTGCCTCTTGCTTCCAATTGCATTCATGCTTTCAATTTGTTTAAAGAGTTCACTATTTAGCAGATATTAAATTTTATCCTCCAGATAAATGGACCACATGGGTGTGGATCGTAGTTGTAAAATGCTCCATTACCAAGGATAAAAGTGGCTTTTTTTTTTTGCGTCAGGCTGTGAACTTCCATTTTATTCGTCTCATTCTTTTCCCATCTTTGCCTGGGGCATGTGGATGGTTTTGGCCTTATGTCATAGAGGTAGAACGCAACAGGAGGTACAGCACAAGTAAAGGTATATGTCAGGTGAAAGACAGAAGCAAGGCCTGACAAGGAATGACTGCAGGCTGTACATACAGGCCACATAAGACTTCTCCTCTCTGTCTGTCTCTCTTTGTCTTTGCTTTGTCTCAGCACCAGCTTGCCCTCGCTTCTCACCTTTATATGTGTGTATCAGAGCCCAGCTGCAGGCCTTTAAATCACATTTCAGCATCTCTCTACCTGCATGGCATCTGACTGTGTGAAATCTCCTAATGTGGCTAATCTCAGTGCGTGAAATGATATAGAGTTACCTAAAGATGCCATTTTGTATTATGATGATATACTGCTGAATGTGGAGACAAATGCTTTACTGCTTATAGATTGCCTAAGACATAGTCATGCTCTCTCACTTTGAACAGCACAGTTCATAACTTTCGTGGCAAACAGATGCAGTGGTAAAGCTTAGTCTCCTCCACACTAGAAGTTATTTATGTCCACAGTGACTCATGGGTTACTGAAGTTTGCTGCATCAAAGGTGAAGCAGAGTGCAAGGCAAAGGGACTATACAGCGGCTCCCTTCAGGGGCAATGATGTTATCAATTTTCTGCCTCATCACATGCCCATCATTTTATCAGCCACATACAAAGCTGACCTTTTGTCCTCCTGACATATTGTTTTTCTGTTTTCTTGGGTGTTTTTAACTTTAAACTCCAAAAGCCAAATAGAGATTGAAGCAGAAAGGTTGACTTTCAAAACTTTTATTTTTCATGAACTGACAGAACAACATTACTGAAATCAGGTATAATAGTTCAAGTGTGTGTTTTGTTGTGATTTGTTTCCCTTGTTAATAAGCTATGCATTGTACAATGGCATTATTCATGGCTAAAACACCAATATTCTCGAATTCAGCCCGCACAATTATGCATAGCTTTAACATTACATACCCAGCAACAATATTTTACTTAAAGCCAAAGAAAAGAACATGTTTTCTGACAGTCAATATGGCAGCACTATGAGAAATCCTGTAATGTTGTATAAATTAATTCAGATGGAGTGGCCAGGCTAAATGGAATTAATTACGCGAAAGTCACTTTTCTTGCTTTCTTGGCAGCAAACTCAGCAGTAAGATCTGTGTAATTCATCTTGGATGCAGTCTTTTTCAATGGATAGAATAGCAAGTCCACAGAGTCTGTCCTCAGGCACTGATGTAAGCAAATAGTTCCTGATTTGTTTCAACACTGAAAAGCTGCGCTGTCCCGATATCACAGTCATCAGGATAGTCAGTGGAATTCTGACCTCAACCACACATGTGGGAAATGTTTGAAGTACTGCTGTTGTTTCCTTTGGAATTATATCTCTGAGTATCCTCAGCTTTTTGAATGGGTCCTGTCAAAGAGTCAAAGGTTTTTTTTTACAGACAAAATCTCTTTTTATCACTGGATAAAGAGCCAACACCAATCAAACAGCCATTAAAATAAGAAATATCCATGTTGGAAATAAAATATTTCATAAATCAAGCTATGATGATATTTGGAAGAAAAAAAAACTCTGTACAAAACCATCAGCATATAGGTAGGAATAAAACTTGAAATTTTGGTGTATGTAAGTATTGAAATGGAAATTTCTAATTTTAAGAACATTACAGGTTAATGAGCTAAACAATTCGAACTCATAGATATCACCATAACCTTCACCAGTTGCTTGCATTAAAATAATTACTATTGTTACAAACTTTCTGAATCTTATCTGTAAATATCCAAATGAGGCAATATAACTTCTGGTGCCTTTAGGAGAAACAGATGCAAACTAAGTGTATAATAAACACCTAATGTGTATTTTGCATGTGTGCAGGAGTGTATTTTCAGCAGGAGGGCTGCCATGGATACACACATGCACAACATGCTTATATGCATGCACATATCGCTTATGTGCGTGCGTATTAATGTTGGAACAACTTCACCATAATCAGCACTACATACTGGTTTGCAAATCATAAGCATGACTGTGATCCTGTATAAATACAGGGCTCTCTGTCAAGATACATTGACTGTTGGGAATCCTGTAGAGTTCCTCAAATAAAACTAATTATCTGTTATGTGCAGACATTCAGGTATGAGAACAGCAGCTCAACTATCCTGCTAAGCGCAGATGGTTACTCTTTTTAAATGCATTAATTTTTCTGGATGGACAGTCACCAGATTACCCAGATTTACCATGCATAACAGTGCTCAATTATATTTGTCATCACAATGATCCAAACAATAACCATCTGCAGTTAAATGAAAGAAAATATAAATAATGGTCTACTTTTGTTGCATGTTGATTTTTTTTCTTCCTTAATTTAATTTTAAAGTGTATTTCAGTTTGATTTGACTGTTGCAAAAATAATTCTTCCCAATCTAATGATCCAGAAATATCACTGTTTTGTCTCTGGGAACACTGCTATAAAATTTTATCCCAACAATCTCAATCACACATGTTGGCAGGAAAGGTCAAAATCCGCCAGGAGAACAGTTAAGGGCAGCCAGTCATGTCAAGATACTTCGCTGGAAAACTATGTCTATACATCAGACTTACCATATTTTTCATACTTGAACCACAACAGAATAATGCATCCACAAACACTTGAACAGAAACTATTCAAATATTTAATCAGAGATTATTGAAAAAGGTGAAATGATTTTTCCAGTATGTTTCATCCTGGCCAATAGGGGGTACTGCAACACCCTCAGCACCTCTTTTTCCTTGCCCATGGTATTTTGGATGTTTTGTTTCTACTAAAAACAATGTTTTACTGGTAGTGTCTAACCACAATCCTTCCTGAACCATAGTCATATCTTTACAGTTCATTTGCCATGACCGCAATTTCTCTCTAACCAGTTACATTTAGTTGTGGATCCATTTTGTTGTAATGTACTTTATTATTTCTTACACTGAGTGACACTGGGAATTTCCCACATTGCTACAAATGAGGCTTATTGATGAAGCTTCTAAAACATCAGAAAACGTCAGGTTTCATGGTCAAGATCTCAAAATCAAAGAGCAAGAGCTTCTAACAATTTTACAGAGAGAAATATTTTGTAGAAGAGGCAGACATTTCTGTTTCTCCACTGGCAGCTGACATCCAGAATCTGTGGTCAGTGGAATATAAAATCTAATGTTCTCTTTGATGGCTCTTCTGTACATTGAACAGAGTACAGGTACTCTCTACTGAAGAACTGCTGAGTAATCTACAGTGTCTCTCTTGTATAGCAGCATATGTGGCAAGCAGCCAACTTGCTGGTCAGTATAGCGACACATGACATTATTAACCCAGATGTCACTCTTGACTGTCACTAAAACACTACACCATCCACTAATGTTATCACAGTGAGGTCATGACAATGTGATATCTTGGGGAACTACATCTCAAAGGGCCTGCAGTAAAAAGCCTGCCTGGCACTGGGCTGATGTAAACCTTCTTCAGTTTTATTAGAGGCTGTTTCTGAATGTGAGCCAGAACAACATGCATTAACATATGAAAGAAAGGCACTCACTTAAAGTGGGAAGTGGAGGTGGAGGAGGAGGTTCAACTCAGGCCAAATGCCCAATATAAGTTTTTTTTCAGTTTGAAGCCATTTCCCATTTACTGAGTGCTATTTACACCGTGACGCCACAACACAGGGTACACTGGATAAACACATCACAAAATCCTCTGTGTATTCATTGTTCCTCTCTGTAATGGCACTTGTTATGCACAGCCTTCAAATATGGCATTTCAGAACAGGTTGCAAGTCTCAAGTCTCTGCATTAGTCCCAAGTCAAGTCTAAAGTCAATACAGGCAAGTCCAGAGTCAATGCCCAAGTCCTAAACTTTTCATAAACATGTCACAATGCGCTCTAAAGTTAATATAATACTATTTTAACAACAGAGCCCCAACTTACCATTCTTCGTGCAAATCCAGTTTAAAGTTGCTGCATGTCCCTCTGTAATTGTGGACCTGCACATTTTGCATTAGAGGTGTACAGGGACGTCATTATCTGTATCTGGTCAACCAACAAAATCATCTGTCTCTGTATCTGTATTGAAATAGAAGACCAGAGGTGGTCATGGTTTATGCTAGGAGTCAGGTAAATCAGGCAGAGGTTGTCTTTTCTAACCTATTACTCATTGGCAATGAACCTATAGTGCTTCCAGAGCATCAAATTGATTTAATATTGGCCTGTAAATAATAATTATATGCATTTCCACATCTTCATACTGCTTCATATGTTTCTTCTCTCTTTTTTTATTTTTATTTTTTAAATTAAACCAAGTTTTAGGAATCAGACCCCAACTCCACCCTCTCTTTAACTGGGGGACATTTAGCAATAGCAAACTGAAAAAAATGTTCACAATACTAGAATATATTCCATATATATTAATATTATTATATATCATAATTAACATTCAAATTAAGGTCTTATGTAAAAATGTACTCAGATAAAATTAAAAAGTAGTGCTCTTAACGTTACTCTCTTACAGTTTTGACATTATTTTCTCCACCTGGGATAATGAGCAACTTCGGGTAGAAGAAATATCTGTTTCAATTGCATTATTTGTGATTTCCCGAATAATGTATTAGGTTTCGGGTTCATCCCTATTTTGTATACTGATTCATTTTTTAGTTCTTCATGGTTCTCTCCTGCAGCTTGATTGGATGGTGTCAGATTGGTTCAAAGAAAGTGGATCTGGTGGATTAAGTGTTGACTTGCTAATAATGAATAGTGTTAACATTTGTTGATTCAGGAAATGGATTTGTGGCACTCTTTTTGAATTACTGGCTTTTCATTGCTTTTTAATCTTTGGGCTTGGCGTAAGATATCAAGTATTTTCAAGCTAAAAGGCTCAAGTTCAAGCAAAGTCACAAGTCAATGGTGTTAAAGTCCAAGTCACTTTGCTTTTGTGATTTTGTCAAGCTAAAGTAATCAAATTCATGATTTGAGTCTGAAGCGAGTTCATGCCATGTGACTTGAGTCCACACCTCTGCAATCTTGTCCATTTTAAGCATGTGAAAGTTTGGCAAAAAACAACAATGAATTCAAACCAGAATGTGCTGTCTTTTCCATAATGCCTGTGGGCAGACATCATCTACTGTATGTATCCACCAACACACTTTCAATTAGTGCATGTTATATTTGGCCAACCACAATATCCTGGAAACATGAAATTTAAAAAGAAGAAAGTAGAAAACAATTAAAATAAATCCACTTGTCCTCCTGTAAGATAACCTCTCCCTGCTCAACCAATTATTTCACAAACAAGGCTGCAGATAATTGTTTAGTTGAGTTTTCTGAGGCATCCCGATTAGCTGTTATGGCAGCCTGTGTGAGCTACAGTTACCCAGAAACCCTATCTCTATGTCACTATGCAAAAACATGCTGCAGCCTTAATTAGACTCATTTATTGGGGTGGCCGGCTCTTGATTAGTAATCGTCAAGTGTCTGAGGATTTTATCCTGTGCAGCTTGGAAGCTGTGGCTTCTCCGTCTGTAATTTCTGACGTGCAAGTTTTGTATACTGAAAGTTTTTGTTGATCACCTTGTAATTTTTGTACATACACAAAATTATCTTTGGTATATGTTTTTGGTGTTAAAGTCCAAGTCAAGTTGCAAGTCTATTTTGATTTTGTCTAGTCTAAAGTCATCAAATTGTTGATTTGAGTCTGAATTGAGCCCAAGTGATGTGACATGAGTCCACAGCCCTGCGGTCTGGTTTATTTTAAACGTACTGAAACCTTAAGTTTGCCAAAAACAGCAGTGAATCTGAACCAGAATGTGCTCCCCTCTTCCTAATGTCCGTGTGCAGACATACTGTATCTGTCTGCCAACACATTTTTAATTAGTGAATATCATATTTAGCAAACCACAATATCCAGAAAATACGATTTAAAAAAAAGAAAGAAATTATATAATAATTAAAATAAACCCTCTTGTTGGACAAACTGCCCTGGAAGATAACCTCTCCCTGCTCAACCAATTATTTTACAAACAAGATTGCAGATAATTGTTTAGTTGAGATTTTGGAGACATCCACATTAGCTGCTCCAGCAGCCTGGGAGAGCTACAGTTAACCAAAAACCCTTTCTCCGTGTCACTATGCAAACCCACGTGGCAGCCTTAATCAGACTCATTTATAGGGGTGGCCAGCTCTTGATAAGTAATCGTCAAATGTCTGAGGATTTTATCTTGTGCATTTAATCACAGGCTCAGGCTTTACAGCTCAGATCCTCCTCTACCTCTCAGCTCTCCCCAAATAAAGAGGAAGGCTTGTTTTCAAGAAGTGCCTGGTGGCTTATCAGAGGTGATATGCTGTCTTCACTTCCCCACAGGCCTGTAAACTGAATACATTAGTAATGAATCACTCTGCAACTATACCCAAGTGGACAACAATTTGTGTCCATCCCTATCTGCTCACTCTGTCTCTTCACCACCACCCTTATGTGAGGCCTAAGGGATTTCTGGAAGAGACCAATAGCTGAAAATAGGGGGAACCTGCTCGTACATTATTGTTCGTGAGGATGAGAGCCATCTTAATACCATATGTGTGTCAGACATGCAACATAACCCTGCCCATCAGCATTATTGTAGTTTATTAGGGTAGCACCTTCGCTGACAGCTGAACAATTGTGTTTTACCTCTGCTGTTGCCCGATAGTGTCATTTTCATGCTTCTAGCTCTTCCCTGTCATTTTCCCCTTGCCTGATCCCTTTTGAGATACTGACGGGTACACACAGACTGAGGAATATGGAAAAGACTCACTGCAGCTCACTCCCTCATTGGAGCTGTCATACCTCATTGAAATGAAAAGCCAGTGGGAAGCTCTTAAGAAGCTGAACCAAAAAAAGAAAAAGAAAAAAGGAAAAAAAAGAATAAGGAGGTAAAAATGTACAAGTGAGAGAAGCGAAGGGTTCGGGCGTTTATCATCATCCACTTGACACACAGGAAAGGCGACAAGCAGCAGTGATAAAAGAGACATGGAAAGTGATAAATGTGGCTGGAGTGTAAACTTTAATGGCCCAACCCTGGATGAGAGCAATTTGCCAATATTTAATTAACTGTAATGTGATCAATCAGAGTGTTAAAGGATGGAGCTGTTCCGGTGGGGCACTCTGCCAGCCTCACTCATCCTATAGCTCATTTAGCCTTGAGAAAGCTCCAAGGAAATGCAGCAATCAACAAAAGCGGCTCTGGGTTGTGTCTGGAGGATCCCATTGTCGCTGCACTGACGACAGCTGTATGTTTTCCTTGTAAATCATCGCCGATGTTCTGCCATTCGTTTTAGTTTCAGGACTGCATCGCACAGGGACAGTGTTTCACTCAGGATTTTTGTAGTTGTGAGACTAATCTTGAGATCATATTTCTTTTGTAATTTTATTTTCATCCAATTTCTGGTTTGACATGGTTGATTTTATGTCCTTTGAAATCTTCACCTCTTCATCTGTCCTTGTTTTTGTCTTGAAAGTATTATTTTAAAAAAAAACATACAAACTTATTTTTGGAAATGATTATTATTATTATTAATATTTTGGACAAGGAAAATGCGTCACCAAAGTGTCTAACAACATTATAGAACGAATCCTTGCAGAATTAGATCTTTTTGTTAAAGGCTAAGATCCTTTTTGTTTAACCAGAAACACCACTTTAGTGTTCACTTTAAAGCCACCGGACTTCATTGACACAAGGAATAATTTTATCTCCCAGAACACGAGAGTTGCTGGTCTACTGCTGCCTCAGTGACATGCCAGGCCACATCACAAAACATCTTTCTTGTCATTTCAGCACACAGAAGCAGCGCCACAGCAGTGAGGCTGTCTGTGTGGACACCACGTGTCCAAGGCTCAGGAGTTTAGCAAGGTAGCTGTCACGCACAGGTACACGCAGAGTGTGGCCTGGGCATTAGATAGTATGTGTTATTGTGTGACTTTGCCCATTTGCCCCAAAATATGTCAAAAGTAGGGCCCGGGTTCAAAATAGAGTATTGTTTATCTCTACATAGCCTGCTGCCTCCGTTTTTAGACTGTTATAATTCTGCTTTAATTTCTACTGATTTTGATAGTTTATACTGTTAATATCTATCTGGCAATCCTGGATATATAAATCATATATTTTCATTTACCAGTATTGAGATTATAAGACAACTTCTAACTGATAATTTGTTCATTTCTTCCCTTGGGGAACTTCAGCAAAAATGATCTTGATTACTTTCATTTGTATTATGTGAATACACAATATGTACACTGTTGATACTCAGGAAGATGTTGCGGTAGACATGAGGCTTATATGAAATACTGAATGAACATCAGCAGCGGAGATCACTTTCATGTCTTCCAATGCTGACTGGCTGATCAGTATCTTTTTGGCAATGCTGGACATGGTTATCTCCTGACTGATATGTTGTTATATGATATTATATGACATATTGTATATGTTATACTGTGATATATGTTAATAAGTGGTAAATGGAAAGCAAATAAGTGGAATACATTTTTGTCAGAGCCTCTGCAAAATCAAACTAAATGCCCACTGGACAAAAAGAGGAAGATAAACAAAATAAGCTATTTATTTTATTTATTTATTTATTTATTCCTAAAATAAAAGTAGTATCATGAAAATAAAAGGTCACTCCACAGAAGGGTCGGGTTTGACTAAGGAACATTTCTGTGGCCTGCAGCTATCTTGAGTAAACGTCTGACAGCTTCTATTTTTCAGATAACACCTTGACGTATTTTCAGATAAACAAATTTTATACCTGCATCACCAAGACCTTTTGTTTCTCTAGCCTTCCAAGGTCACTGATACTTTGCTATGCATATGCTCTTGTAAGTTAAAGCAGCTTTTTCTTCTCTGGCTAACAAAATTTGACAAACAGATGAATTAATAAACAAATAATAAAATCTCAAGCCTCGCCATTATCCGTCTGGACCTTGGACGAAGATGCCCACCATGCTGTCTGTTAAAAATATATTCCATCAATAGGACAGCACCTAAAACTGTCAGGGAAGATAGACAACGCTTAGGCAAAGTGAAAATTAAGTGCAAATTGATAGCATATATTATCCCAACCTCAATTTTCTACTTGACCTTTATAACTCACCACCAAAAAATACGGGCCCCTGTGCTTTCTTTTCGGTTGAGTTCCCAATCTGTCAGAGACAAGCAGGGAGACAGTGAGGTTAGAACCCTTTGACAAAAAATATATGAATTGGCTAATAAAAGCTTGGCTGATTAAATTAAGAAGGTAATTGGATTCCTGCATGTGCAATAAAATAAAGCTGGATTGGGTATAATTAAATTGTCTACTCAAGATTTAGTTTCTTCGCTGCTCCTTTCTTCCCCGTTAGAGCTAAAAGCGAGAGGAGGGTTACAGTGACAGGCAGAATTAGAAATTGGAACAACAAAAGGTGGTCGTAAAATGGAGTGAGACACGTAGGTTTCCTTGTGACTGAGTGTTCTGGCTCCCAAATAGCATTTTGTTTAGGTGTTCACCCTTCAGATCTATAAGGATGATATTGCACCTTTTTCTTTTCCTTGTGAGGTTTCATGATCAAACTCAAGCAAAGCAGGACTTGTAAACAAAAGACACTGTCATGTACCTTGTGATCACAATTCCTCTATTTTTTATTTTTGTGTCACAGATTGACTTTGTATAGTTGCCAAAATGAAGAGAAACAAATGAGTGAATAGACTAAATGCATCTTACATAAATAGACATACAGAAACAAGACAAAGTGTCTTGCAGGCACATTCTTGTCTCTGTGTGGCTGTATTAAGGCTCAGTAGTACTTAAATACTAACAGGAGTAAATCAAGACAGGAAAATCAAAACTGACAAGTCCTAAACAGTCTTCAAGTTCGAAACAAGTCATAATGTAACAGTGAGTTTCTAACCTCCTTGATCTTCAGAGTAACTTATCTGTTGAGCTAACATTAGCAAAGCATTAGCTAGCGAACAATGTTAATATTAGCCTTGACTTACTGTTTTTTTGCAACTTCAGAAGTAAGAAGTTTGGTTTTGTTTCTCTGTCTGTAATTTTGGACCTGCACATTTTGCATACTGCAGTTTTTTATTTGACCACTTCCTACATCAAAATTATCTTTTGACTTTTTTTTTTCAACTGGAGCTCATTAACATAATGTTAGTTCTTCACATAGACTGTTGGACAAGTGGAGGGAGTCACCATGATGTCACCCATTGGTTTGTGGACTACTTTTTGAAGCTTTGAGTTTGGCAATATGGGGGTCATTATTTTGTTTTTTTTGCAACCAGAGCATGCACAGTACTGACGACAGCATAGAGCTGGTGGGTGATGCATTGTGACTTTGGCTCATCCATTCATCAGGAAATAATGGCCTGCTCACGATCTGTCTCATTTAGCAACTAAACCGTACACTAATATATGTTTCTGTAAGCATTTTATGCGTGAGATAGTCAATGTAGTAACAGACTACTTATCCATATCTGAACAGTGCTGTCTAGTTTTCTAGTCTGACCTGTCAATCACACGGTAGCCCTGCCTTAAAGCATACCCTGCTTTATGGTCTATTTTACTCTAAAAGGAGCCATTTACAAAATGAACATTGTGCTTTATTGAAGACTTGAAAGTCGGAAACTGTTAACTGAAGCTATAAATCAAGTGAGAAGTAGGCTTATTTTTTCATAAGACTCCATACAATTTTACTTTATGCAACTAACTCTCACTCTGTGGTTGCCATGAGAAATAATGCAGATTAAAGATACTACTTTCAGGTCAAAAGTTTGAAGTCCAAGTGAAGTCACGAGTCACTGGTGTTAGTCCAAATCCAAGTTGAGATACACATCTTTTTTTGATTTTGTCAATACTAAGTTCCCCAAATTTGTGACTTGAGTCTTATTGAAGTCCAAGTCATCTCTGCCATGTTTACCTTCTTCATTTAGTGTGTTGACATGCAAACATTTGCTAATTAGCATTAAATGCAAACTACAGCTAAGGATGATGAAAATACTGTTTTTGCTGGCATTTGGGCATTAACCAAAGTACTGGAGAGCATTTTGACCAGAGGATGGTGCTACGTGAAAAGGGAGAGGATCATCAAAATTATTACAAATTATACTGTGAGGAAAATGTATGTCTGGAGCAAATTTCATGGCAATCAACAGTTCTATACCAAAGACCATAGTGGTGGACTGACCAAACAGATAGACATTGACATTAGATTGACTAAAAACTGCTTGGTGCCAGTATGCTCAAAGGTAAAGGTGACAACACTGCAAATGGAACCACATCAGGAGAATATCAGATTTATCCTGCCACTTAAGCAGTGATGATGACAATAAGCAAAAGGTCCATATGGTTAGTTCATAATTGCCAAATCACTTTGAATGGATTATTACAGATTATTATGTAAATGCAGAACAGGTACAGAGTTGATATTTGGCATCTTGGCTCTTGCCATGTCTCTCCCAACATAAAAACACAGAGCTGAGCACAGCAGGGATTGAGGAGTGATGCTCGTCACTTTCCCCAAGGAACTGTGACTCAGAGCCTACAGGTGGATGCTGGGGTGGAGATGAGGCTTATAAAATGCTGTTTCCACAAGTTGTTGTAGTGAAACCCACGACAACAAGTGAATGCAGCTATAACAGAGTAGTGTTCAGTTAAGCAGTGCAGTAGCGAGCCTGAACAAGCACAGCAGTGTACAGAGTACCAACTGCTTCTGAGTTGTTTGCTCCATGTAGCTCACAGGCTTTAGCTTTATTGTAATTTTTGGACAGTTTTGATTGTATACATCATACAGTAAATTTTGTATTGTTTTGTGAGAGTAATACTATCAAAGCTGGAAAAAAATGTTCTTTTTCAAGAGCTTTCCCATGATAGACCCATGATTAAAGGGATAGTCTGAATTTTCTGAAGTTGGGTTGTCTGAGGTACTTATCAATAAGTAGGTTTGTTCAAGCAGAGAGGAGTACCAGCATGGGAAACCACTGTTATATAATTCAAATATCACTCTTTCTCACTCAACAAGATTCTATTGGCAAAAACAGTAATTTTACCCCACAGGACAAGGGAGCTGCTGGATAACTACCACTGCCTTCATCTGTTAGTTAGTTAGTATGGCTTAAATTACAGTGGTTTCCTGTCACAACAGGCATTCTGACGGCAAGGTAAAGCAGTGAAATTGTTCTAAATATAGCATGCATTTAAACTTATAACGATTTTTTGCTTTTTAGGATAGACCTTTTTACATTTTACTGCTGACTCGGCCTGCGATTAATAATTATTTAAATTGTCAATTAAACTGTTGATTATTTCCTTGATTAACTGATTACTTGTTTGGTGTGTAAAATGTCAGAAAATGGTGAAAAATGTCAATCACTATTTCGGAAAGCCTTGAAATGTCTTTTTTGCCCACAACCCAAAGATATTCAGTTTACTTTCAGAGAGGATAGAAGAAATCACAAAAAATAAAAAATAAAAATAAAAATATCACAGTTAAGAAGCTGGACTCCAAGATTTTTAAAAAATCAGTTAATCGTTGCAGCTCTACTGCTGACCCTGTTCACAGCAGTACATTCCTAAGCCAATCTGAACTATTCCTTTAAAGGATTCCGGTTACAGAGTCCTGGATATGAAACTTGGTGTGGGACCATGTGTTTTGAAGTTCATGTTCATGTCCTGTGACCAAAGACCATCTTTGGTCTTTGTGGTCAGTCCTCTTCAAATGTCTCTGTCATTCCGCAGTGGATGCCTCCAGTCACAGTATCATAGTGCAGCAGCAGTTTTATACTGTCTTCCAGGGCACTATTGGTTCAACTCACCCCAAGGCCTGACTATCACTCCTTCAACCTTAATGATCCAAAAAACTGTATACACACACGCGTGCACACACACACACACACCTTCTCCACTGAAACCACCACAATAAGTGATTCATCAGCACTGATTTATTCCCTGCGGGAGTATGTGTTAATTACAGAGGGCTAATCGATAACTTCCACTAAACGATGGCTCAAAGGCATGTATGCACTATGTGTGCCTGTTCCTGTGTGTGGACGTGCACGCCTGTGTGTGAAGCCCCTCCGGGATAAGTACAGTCTTTGCACCTGCATGATGGATGGTGTGAGTGTTTTAGCCATCAGCAGTGTTTTACAGGCTGTGAGTGGTCGTCTCTGTGAGCTGACCCTGTGACAGGCAGCCTGGAGCTGAGCCAGCAGCTGGCAGGCCCCGACAAAGCCAGGCTAACGACAGCAAGAGCAGTCAGAAGAGTGCCTGCAGTGCTAATGATAAAACTACCTCCCTCTTGTGCACTGTAGATTACAAAAGGCATGGGTGCTATTGTGGGTGGGGGGACTTGAACAACAGATTTTAGGGTTTGGATGTCAGAGGCTCTCAGTTTGGATGAGCAGAGTTCTCACAGTAAAAACATCTAGGCCAGAGCTGATATTTATTTATTTAAGCCAACCATAGTAAACCTTGTATAACTGTATTTCTGTTGAAGGGAAATTCTGGTTTCTTACAACCAAGTATTATTTGTAAGAACTTCAGAGATCTGAAAAAGCAGCGACAATCGCTAATAAGAAGTCACACGGGGCAAAAAAACACAAGCTGGCTGTAAAGCCCGGTCACGCCAGTGATTAATGGATTCGCTCACAGGGGCAAAGCAAATCTGTGGGTTAATTCACGCTTTTTACCAATAGCAAGTTGTCCACTGACCTTTGAGCGAACAGAGAAGCAGAGATCCCAAAATGGAGGAAGCCAGTGTAGCTTATTAACTGTGGTGCACAATTACTTTTATTTAATCTCATCTGTCTGAGTGTAAACTGCTTATGAGAGTCACTGGTACAAAGACATCTTTTAAATAAACTGTTATCCTGTTAGCAACTGAGCTAAGATAACAAGCAAACGTATTAGCTTTAATTTCCCTCATGAATAACTTGTCACTGAAAAAGTTTGGAATACTGCTGTGACTAAGTAGTGCTAGCCCTTCTGGTGAGTGTGTTAGTGGTTAGTTTGCCTGATGCGGTAGTTAATCAGCTAGTCAGTATGCCACCAATTATTTAAGAAGACACATTGAGTAATTTTGCTGTGCCACTTTTTTGTCATAAAATAGACCAAATAAACATAATTGTATAAAAAAAATCAGGAAATAAATTTTTAGGGTACATTATCTTAAAGCAATGCCATACTATAATGGTAAGGAATGAAAAAAGAGAGTTTATTATGTTATGCACAGTGTAATGGCTATGGAATAATAGCACCATGTATGTTTAGATTGTTCTGTGTAAGCCCCACTTTCACTATGTAAATCTGTCTGCCACTGGGCATGATTTTTCCAGGGGAAATGATGTCTCCATTATAGGCAAAAATAATGAATAAATTTACGCTTTTTCTCCTGTTTTCTTCTAACGTTACTCCCCCATCCACCCCAATGCCAACCCCTGTTGGTGCAAAGCAATAAGGTTTCTCAAGCTATGTTATTACCAAACAACACACATTATTACAATAGCTTATGCCTGTTCCCAAATTAGATATAAAATTGTGACCATTTTAATTCAGCTGCTTCTTTCTTCTCCCTTATTTCTAAAGAGGTATTGATAATTTCTTCACCGAGCTAGGCTCTGGCTCAGAGTGTGTTCCCCCATGTTATGACCCCAAAGTTGGCTAAGGGTTGGCTAAGAGTAAAAATGAATAGTTAAAACTGGAGAAAAAGGAGTGGGGAAATAAAAGTGAATGCAACAACCAAAGTATTTATTTAACAAAACAAAGCAACATACTTACCACCAAAACATTAAACAATTAACTAAAAGCAGGCTTATAATATATAACATAGCTGATAATAAGAGTAAAGTGAATGACACTAAGGTAGGAACTTAAACAATTAGGGGGTAATTGTTAAAGTTATTTAACAGCCTCCCCTTACAAGGAGCAAGAGGACGGCATGAGGCGTCGACACACACAGTGAAAGCTGCCAAAAGGCCCACTGGCCTCGTCTGTTGCTCGTCTTCGGCCTATATGTGCTGCCTGACTGCAAAGTGAGTTCAGCTGTGTTCCCCGCTGCACGAGAGGGAGGAGGGCATCACCTGGAGGAGGCACGGAGAGGCAGAGGGCAGGATAATCTTACATACACATAACACCCCGTCAGTTGGTGTTTCCAGTAGCAGTGCCTCTGTGGTTGAGGGGTTGGTTATGGTTAGGTGCAGCATAGTATGGTAAGAAGGAACGCATATTGATGGGGAAACAGATTTCGAGACAACAGCAGCACAACACTGATACCACTTAAAGTAAATGCTAGGGATTGAAAAGTTGTGTTTGCACTTTATTATCATTAATACTAATGTCAGTTTTACTCCCACAAGTGATTTAGATTAGACCTTTATTGTCCCAGAGGGAGTCTGTTCAACACAAAAACACACAGGCATAAACATACTTAACACAGCAACATACACGTGAAGACAATGCACAGAGTCATCATAGATACGTCTGTATAACTAAGCACACTACATGTCAGTGGGGCAGTTTGTGTAGTGCCACAATGGCAGAGTGGATAAAACTCTTAATCAAGCGAGCTCTTTCCCATTTTTAAGTTCCCAGATGGCATTATGGTGAAATGATGATTGAGGGGATGATCAGTGTCATTTGCTATTGTGAGTGCTTGGCATGCGGTGGCTCTGTCATTCATGTCAGCATATTTAAAAAAATGGGGAACAGCACAGGAGGATGGGTTGAATTTTGCTTTTGTAGAGTAACCAAAAGAAAATTCGGGCAACATACAGTGCTCTAAGCTTATGGATGACATGGAGTCTTTGCTGGGCTTGTTTATGGATAGAAGTGATGTGTTGATCAAAACTGAGTTTATTGTCCATAATGAGTCCAAGATATTTGAAGTTATTGACCTGTTGTACTGTCTTTCCATGGATGGAGGGAGGGTTCAGTCCAGCATGGGGTGTGTTTATGACCAGTTCTTTTGTTTTGTCCACATTCAGCTGCAGGTAGCTCTCAGTGCACCATGTCGTGAAGTGGGAAGTTGAGTTGTGATAGGCTGTAACAGAGTTATTGTCATTGAGTAGTCCCAGACTAGCGGCGTCATCACAGTATTTGAAGTATGTGGTGATGGGTGAGGGGCAGGTGCAGTCATTAGTGTACAGGGTATAAAGGAAGGGACTGAGGACACAACCCTGAGGGGCTCCGGTGTTGATGATGACAATTGATGATGATACTGTGTCAATTCTAACAGTCTGTGGTCTGTTTTTGAGGAAGTTGTGAATCCAGTGGATGAGGAGTGGAGGGATGTTAAATTGGTGGGGCTTCTTGATCATCTGATGGCACTGAATTGTATTAAAAGTGGAACTAAAGTCAACAAAAAGGATTGTAGCGAAATGCCAGATGAGTCCAGATCACAGCACAGCATTCTCTGTCCCGCGTCTGCCTCTGTAGGTGAACTGATGGGAGTCCAGCTGTGGTCTGACACCTACCAGGATGGTGTTCAGGATCAGCTTTTTCAGACATTTCATGATTATTGAAGTCAGTGTGACCAGATGGTAGTGGTTGGGTCCTGAGGGGCAGGGTTTCATGGGGACTGGTATGATGGTGGGTGTTTTTCAGAGGGTTGGTTTTGATGCTGTCCTGTAGGATTCCCAAAAGATGGAGTGCAGGATGGGAGAAAGCTCCATGGCACAGAGCTTGAGCACCTTAGATAAGATGCCATCTGGCCCTGGTGCCTTGCCAGGCTTGCACCTGCCCAGCAGCAGCTGGCCATCCTCCTGACCAAAGTGGGGATGTACAGGTTCCTGAAGGGGAAGGGCTCTTAGTAACTCCTCACAGTCAGCAGAGTAGTCATGGGTGTCAAACCCCTTGTAAAAAGTATTCAGACTGTTCACAAAGGTGGTTGGGTCTGTTGTTATGAGATGAGTCTGCCTTGTCTCAAAGCTGGTGAATACTTTGACTTTATGGAAAGCTTGTTTTGTATTCATGTATATGAATACAAAACATGTATATGAATATGGCTGACAGACTGGCCCGTATGGTGGTGATGTTGTTGAGACTGACCTCGGAGTCTGGGACAGCCTCGTCAAGCCAGGTTTCAAACAAGGTGACGATACAGTGTCTGGTGGCATTCTCCACCAGGTCCATTTGTTCCGGAGAGAACGTATGTTTGCTAGTATGATGGAGGTAAGAGGAGGTCTGAAGGGAAACTTCCTCAGTCTGGTACATACACCTCCATGTCTTCCTCTTTTCCTTGGACTTACCACTGGTGGGAGAATACCTACTGGTCTCATGTTACATATGGTAGATGGCTGAAGTTGAAGAAGATCATGCTGACTTTAGGTGATTGGTCCAGAGCCACTGGCCTCCAGTTGTAGCGCTAAGCTGATGTTAATGATCCATAGGATTATGAATGCGATCCAGATTACTTTGGTATGTCTAGCATGTTGGATGTATAACTAGACAGAGGAGACTCTCACAAACCTAACACCGTATACAAGAATGAGACAAGACCGGGACGAAAACACTGACATGCATAACAAACAAAAAGCAGAGGAAGGATCTGTACTGAAAAGAGTAAAATCTAAAATTTGGAGAAGTAATTGTGACACTAATGCATCCATGAGATGAATATTAGCTGTTTTCAAATTAGTAATCAGACCCCTGCTGGCTATCAATATGAGAGAACAAATTAGTCCAACCCAAACAATCAGAATATCATTTCATAGTGGGTGGTCTTCTACTGTGAGCAACATTGTCAGGTTTACAGTGACCGCAGTTAAAAGCATTTTCTTAATTGTGTCACCTTTGTCTATTTATTTACCAGATTCCAACTTTTATTTTACAGGATACCATACAAAGAAAACTCTTTAACCTTTCGTCATTTGATACAGAACACCATTATAGTGTGCTGCCTTCTAAAATACAAAGATTATAGTGTGAGTTCACTCTTACTTGGGATGATTGAAATAGACATGTTTAAAGACTGTGCCTTTTACAGGGATTGGGAAACCACTGACTATGCACCGTAGTTGTCATGGATGGAGGAACGTGTGTATGTGCCAGGGGAGAGGATAGAAACAATAAAGCAAAGAAGAATGCAGGGTCGCCTGGGGAGTGGTGCTAAAGCCCTAATAACACTGTAAGGAATTTTGGTAATTTTCTGGATGAAAAGCATCATTTAGCTGCAGACAAATTTGCGTAAGACTCCATAGTAATTAGAATCTGGTGATATGATTATACAAGGGCGTCAGTGTGAGCAATGACAAGCTTTGAATCCAGCGAGTCAGACGCAAGAACTGCAACAATAACAACAACAAAAGGAAAATGAATGTAAACACATTAGCAGAGAATTATCATCCACGCTTATTTGGAAATTTTAATTATCATTCAAAGCACTGGCTAAATGTTGTTTCAGTCAAAATGTTATTATTTGCGTAAAGTAGGGAGTTTGGAGCTTAGAAGAAAGTTTTAAAGGTTTGATATGAGAGCGGAAATGTGAAGTTTCCATTACATGTGAATACAAGCATGGAAAAAAAAAGATGTTATGACCCTTCGTGTTTTGAGATTGCGGTTAAACTCGAAACAAGAAAGCAGCATTTGTTTTGAAGACTGAGGTACAGTAGACCTTGGCAAGACAAAAAAAGAGCTTGAGAAGGTGCCGAGCAGGAAATCCAAGCCAGGATTTGAAGCGGCAAGATGTTCAGAGTTTTAACTTTGTGCTCTTGAGGGAATGCGCTCATTCGTGGGTGAGTTTGTACTGTATATGTGTACAGATCTCAGTATAAAAGTGAAGGGCTTTTCGGAGGGCTTTTGCTGACTTTCACAGGGGCCTGTCGGCAGGGGAAGCAAAGCTACTGTTCTCAGGGTGACTTAGGCCTTAGTAGACTGTCGATCACAAAATCGGACCATCGCTCAAAGCAGGCATTTAGCGACTCAATTTGTCAGTCCTCTAAGCCTCGTGTCCAAGGGCCGTCTAGCACTCTCTGTCCCTTGTAATAGAAATCAAATTTAGCTTGATAGATCGACAGCCCACTAAATGTCAGCACAAAGGGTTTCATTTTTTCTTCAATTTGTGCCCACAACATAGTCTCACAATATTTTGGGATGAGCATGAACCCTGAAAAGCAGATTACACGTCATGGAAAAGTAAGCATTAAATTCTCTGACAACAAAAGGATTATGGGATCTATTGTGTGTGATGTAACATGAACTGGCAACGCCATCTATATGAGAGCTGAAGTATTTACCAGGCATTTGCATCACCAGTAAATATATAATATCGACTAGTCAAATTAAGGCTGTTCTATGTAGCCAAATATCAGGTTTGTTAACTATAGTCACCCACAGAAACCTCCATCCACCTTACCAACTCTTAGGCACACATCCCTCCAGAAAACAGCTTCCGAGAGAGAGACAAGTAGGTCATGCTGTTTACTGATGGTGATTATGCGATGATGATTTCCAACCAAAAAAGTCACAATGTCTTTTTATAGGTTGTTTTTGCTAACGTATATGAGAAAAAATGCTGAATTTATATGTGGTAAAGTCATTCCTATTGACTCTTCCACCTGGAAAATAGTGCCCATCTCCAGCAATGAGAGCTAGGGAAGTCCCGCTGTTTCTATCAGTGGCAAAGAATCACAGATCTCAATGTTACAATGTATTTTATATGTAAAGTCTATAACAGATATAAACAATACCCAAGCTAATGGCAAACCACCACTACTGTGCAGCATCCCTTATTCTCTAAAGAAAGGAGAGGTTATATGTGTATTTTCATAATTTCTGCAAAGACAAACCTTTACCTGAAAGATGAGCAAGGCTGATGATTGGAAGGAACTGCATTCACCAGCGTTTTGTTCCATTATTTAACTGCAAATGCCTGGCCAACAGTCGTTGTGACTGTTCCAGCTTGTTGCATTGTGGGATACACCAGGCAAGGTAGACTGGTCCAATGCATACTGGATATTTTTTCCAAATCAGTACGTCATCTGGGTATGTTCGGTATACTGCAGATTTTGATTTAGTTTGCATGCTGCATACATGGTATGGCCAAAGCAGTACTGCTGGTATAGTGGATGGTTTTTAATACAGACAGTATGGAGCTAATTTGGAGCAAAAGTTCTGTACTTCAAAAACTAAAATTTGAAACTGATAATTCAAGTTTTGATCTTGAATTTTGAAAAATACATCAATGTATTCCAAATAAAAATAAGTGTACAAAAAGTGTTTTCAGGTTAAATATAATTATAATTCACTCTGGTAATTCTTTTTAATAAATTATTTATTTATTTTTCACTTTGATATATTTAGATGTTTGAGATCCTATTTCTTTCAGTTGCACTTTTTTTTTCTTTTCAGATTCAGATCTTATTTTTTATAGTTTCAAATCTTTTATTCAGTTTCAGATCTTTTCTTTTCAGTTTCAGACTTTTGGCCCTGATTTCACGTGGAGGGCGTGGCATCAACTGAGAGGGGTGAAAAAGCTGATGTCAGTGATAAACTTCCATTTGCACGGCATGCACGAATATCCTGCACGGCTAAATCTGTTTTAATTTCCACTGGAAGGCTAAGGCTGTTAATATGTCACTTTATTAAGTTTTAATATTCTTCAATACATAGGAAGTTTATCTAAATATCGCCTTTTTTGAAATTTACTCCGACGTTTTCGGAGATGTGAGATGTGAAAGCTGTTTTAGACAGTACTGAGGAACAATTGCAGAAGCGGAGCGATAAATTATGCCAGACTGTTTACCTCAACAGCCACACTTTAAGCGCTGAAATTAATTATATAATTATATTTAACCTGAAAAAACTTTTTGTACACTTATTTTTATTTTGAATACATTGATGTATTTTTCAAAATTCAAGATCAAAACTTTTTCAGTTTCAAATTTTATTTTTTCAATTTCAAAACTTTTG
>JAJHUR010140512.1:2788244-2834169 GCA_027495735.1 Lutjanus campechanus | reverse complement strand
TGCTGAATTTATATGTGGTAAAGTCATTCCTATTGACTCTTCCACCTGGAAAATAGTGCCCATCTCCAGCAATGAGAGCTAGGGAAGTCCCGCTGTTTCTATCAGTGGCAAAAAATCACAGATCTCAATGTTACAATGTATTTTATATGTAAAGTCTATAACAGATATAAACAATACCCAAGCTAATGGCAAACAACCACTACTGTGCAGCATCCCTTATTCTCTAAAGAAAGGAGAGGTTATATGTGTATTTTCATAATTTCTGCAAAGACAAACCTTTACCTGAAAGATGAGCAAGGCTGATGATTGGAAGGAACTGCATTCACCAGCGTTTTGTTCCATTATTTAACTGCAAATGCCTGGCCAACAGTCGTTGTGACTGTTCCAGCTTGTTGCATTGTGGGATACACCAGGCAAGGTAGACTGGTCCAATGCATACTGGATATTTTTTCCAAATCAGTACGTCATCTGGGTATGTTCGGTATACTGCAGATTTTGATTTAGTTTGCATGCTGCATACATGGTATGGCCAAAGCAGTACTGCTGGTATAGTGGATGGTTTTTAATACAGACAGTATGGAGCTAATTTGGAGCAAAAGTTTTGTACTTCAAAAACTAAAATTTGAAACTGATAATTCAAGTTTTGATCTTAGATTTTGAAAAATACATCAATGTATTCAAAATAAAAATAAGTGTACAAAGTGTTTTCAGGTTAAAGTGTTTTAATTTCCACTGGAAGGCTAAGGCTGTTAATATGTCACTTTATTAAGTTTTAATATTCTTCAATACATAGGAAGTTTATCTAAATATCGCCTTTTTTGAAATTTACTCCGACGTTTTCGGAGATGTGAGATGTGAAAGCTGTTTTAGACAGTACTGAGGAACAATTGCAGAAGCGGAGCGATAAATTATGCCAGACTGTTTACCTCAACAGCCACACTTTAAGCGCTGAAATTAATTATATAATTATATTTAACCTGAAAAAACTTTTTGTACACTTATTTTTATTTTGAATACATTGATGTATTTTTCAAAATTCAAGATCAAAACATTTTCAGTTTCAAATTTTATTTTTTCAAGTACAAAACTTTTGGCCCCAGTTTAGCTCCATAGACCGGAAGTGTGGAGAGCCTTAAACAGGTGTAGCATAGGTTGGTTGTGAGAGCATGTTTTCTAAACTTGTAACCCAGTGACTGAGAAAAACAGTGTGGCTACCACTCTGCCGTATCACCATGTGTTAAAAGGTTGTTAATTCCTGGCTTAATGAGCAGTGCACCCATGTCAGACTGTATGATCAATGCTCTGCTAATCCCTGTTTTTGTGAGAGACTTGCAGCTGCCAGTTAGTGAAGTTCGGGTTGGCTGGAGGTGCCTGACTTGGAGCGCTTTTGTAATGATTTACCAAAATGAGTAATTCATAGTGGTTGGTATTCTGTTGCAACTGAACTTTACTGATTAAGTCCTCTGTTGATGCATGAGTGGTGTGTTGTCTACACACAATGCAGTCATCTAATATTGATTGTTTTTACACTAGAAATGTGATCAGTGTGTTTCTTGCAGGCAAACAACATGAAGATAGGCTGCTAGTATTAAGGGTGAGGTGGGATCTCATTTGTGGGTCTATCTCTGAGAGATGGACACAACGGAGATTGAGTTGTTTTCTGAGCCCGTCTGTATATTGGATGCTCCATACTGACCAGCACACATGCATCTTGTATTTTGTGTCTGTGGGGTTAGTGTGACCAGACATCCTGAAAAATTGAGGACAGTCCTGAATTACAAGCAGTTCCAAATCTCGTCCTTTTTCCTGAAAATTATGATAATAGTTTACAATTTTTGCCATTTGCACAGTTACCAAATAGTGAGAATTTTTAGAGACTGACACATCAAAAGCCCTGACTGATTGATACCTTATTTTTCCCCTACCCACACTCCAGGAACACTGCCTTGATTGGCAAGTACTCACGGCCTTTGTTGATTAGGTTGATAATAGGGTTTTTGCATGGATATGATGAATACAGGTGTGCTGTAAGATTTTGGTTTGCTCTTCTGTGTTTCTGGGGCACAAGAAGTTTGAAAATCCCTGGTCTAGAGCCTAGACATTAAAAAGGTCAGTTGATTGGGCCACCATGACATCGCCCTTTGTTTTGTGGACCACCACTTTAGAAGCCAACTGGGAATGCCATCTTGGTTTTTTGCAACCAGAGCATGCACAGAACTGATGATAGTGTGGACCTGGTGGGTGATGTCCTGTGACTTGGGGTTGCTGGGTTTTGGCTTGTCCGTTCAGCAAATAATGGCAGCCTGCATGGTTGCTATCTTTCTCATATTACAGCTAAACAGTACACTAAAATATGTTTGTGAAAACATTTCAAAGAAGAAAAGGGCAATGTAGTAACATAATCCTGATCCATATTTGATCAGCACTGCCTTGTTTCACAGTTTGATCGGAACTTTCCGGAGGCTCTGTTGTGGCTCTGTCCAGTTTCACACGAATTTTCTCTTAAGACTCCGTACAATCTGACTTCTTTTTGCAGCCCATGGAGACGCCCCTGCTGGTAATAAGAAATAATGTAGATTTAAGACACTTCCACATTGGTTTCACTTTTCAGACCCAGAAGCTGCGTCCACTTATTCTGCTATCTATGATCGAGAGCTGTATTACAGTAAAACAGACTTTTCACCCTGATGCCAAACTGAATGGTTCCTTTCTCATGCTGTTACATATTTGTAATGAACTCACAGCATGTTGATGTTTTCTCTTTTTGCTGTGAGTATGAGGTGATAAAGGCTCATTACTCATCACTGAGTGTGTGTCTATAGCGAGTGCACATAAGCCAAGTCAGCCCTCATAAGAAACACTTGTTTTCCATCAAGGTCCTGTTTTTCTCTTTCTTCTTACTGCCTTTCATTTACACTGACTGTGTGAACAATACAAGCACAAATGAAATGCCTCAACTGAATAACGGCTGCAGCTTTTCTCAAAACCACAGCTTGATAACTTTTGACATACAGCTGTGTTACAAGAAACAAGTCAAGGTTGCACCAATGTATCAGACTGCACAACAAGCATAGTGTGTGTTGGGGGATAGAATCCCAGTCTGCGAATGCAGCTTTGTTTGTCATCCATACAATGCATGAATATTTTTTTAATTCGATTTCCTCGCTGTGAGTTGCATGGGACTCCTATTCTTCTGTGTTGCCATATGTAACATCGAACGCTGCTTTATTTCCGCAGCCCCCACCCTGAAGTTGGCATTTAGGATGGAAATGACCGTGGAATTCAGTGCTGCACACAATTACATTACATTGTCCCCAGGGCGAAAGAAGGCAGTAATTTATATGTAGAGACACGTGTGTGCAAGCATTTTCACATGAGTACAGTATTCATGATGGTGTGAGAGAGAGAGAGAGAGAGAGAGAGAGAGAGAGAGAGGGAGAGAGGGAGAGAGGGAGATAAAGAGAGACAAGAGGAGGTGTCAAAGATAGAGACAGGGCCAGAGATAGGCGTGGAAATCCAACAGCTCTCTCATCTTTCTTAATGATACATTTGTGATGATACATTTGCGATGATGACATCTCTCATTGTAATTTGAAGTGCCTCCGCCTGTGTCAGACTTGTACAAGACAGGATGTGAAATTGGGGTCTCAGAACGGGATGTTTTATTAGCTGCTGGATATTGCCAAGGTGGTTAAGATAGGCCATTTGATTTGCACCGCTCCTTTCATTTACTCTGTTTGATTTGCGATAAGTGACTTTTCCTCGGGAAGAAATCGGTAGTAATTTCACAGTTTGTGCTCTCTTTCTCTCTTTTCCTCTTTCTCTCTTTCTCTCTCTCAGATATGACAAGCCTTACAGACTCCTCTCACACACTTCTCAGGGACTCCCACGTGCAGCCTCAAGGCATGATTGCGGCAAACGATGCAAATGAATTGATTCCAATACAAATGAACTCATGATAGTAATCCCATGCTAAGTGGCTGCTGCTTAATTTCATATTGATGAATGAACTGCCTCAGCCGGTGCTCAGAACAATGCTTTCTAATTAGAGCGACACTAATTGCAGACACATTGATTGGCTAGTAGAGCAATCTTGTGAGTTTCCTATTGGATCAGTTGAAGAGCTGTTCCTGGAGTAGACACTTGAGTTCCTGTTGGTGGGAGTTTGTAGAGTTTTAAACCCAGAATAATGAAGTTTCAGGAATTAAAAGCATATATTGCCATTATTCTTCAAAATTCAAATCATATTGGGGCAACATCAGGAAGTTTTTGAAATTAGAGGCATCCACAATAGCTGGCTGGCTGATAAAAAGATGAAACAAACAAACGTGTGTTGCTGGTTGAATATAAATTAGTTTCATATGCATGCATTACCACAACACAACCCCACTGACCCTTATGAGGCGTGAAGGAGCTGACAGCAGCGAAGTATAAACTGGTGCCCCTGCCCTTTGAGGGTGCTCTCTAAATCATAAAAATGCAGGTAAACAGATTAATTAAATAGATAAAGTTGGAAAATTAAGGTCATACTTCAGAGGTGTAGTAAAGGAGCATGACAAAGAGGGTTGAAGGAGAGCTAATTGCTAATGAAAAAGATGTCATTTGCGATATTTTTACCTAAACAACCTGTTGCCGTAATACCGTAATGAAGCAGTGCAATAAGAGGATGCAGCCTCTGTAGCCTCTTCATGTGCCACAGGATCGGATTTGTTAGGAAATCACCTTTATAGCTTTATGGCACAAAACAAAAACATTTGAATTTGTTTTCCACTGTGACTCTGATCAATCGCACAATTTCCATAAATCTGCCTAAAAATCCTAAAAAAAATAAATAAAATAGAGATTCTCTATGTAACTTGAAGTCATAATCTTTTAGGACATTAGCTTATTCACTTTCTTGACATGAATTAGACAAGAATAAGACCAGTCCTACTCTCAAATCCATTAAACATGAAGCCACAGCAAGGAGTTAGTTTAGCTTACCAGGAAAAGCTAATCTGTCTCTATCCAAACGCAACAAATCCGACGGTGCCTACAGACTGTGAGATTTCAGCAATCCTATAAATTTGACACATGTGACACGGATATAATAAACTTGGCTGCATCTCAAGTTTGATGAGCCAACTTGGCACCAATTTTAGGTAGCGTTAATTTACTTCTATATTACTTAGATTACCTATACTACCTGAAGTCTTCCCGAACCCAGGCAACCAATGGAGACTCCAGAAAAGTCACTCCAAAATCACTCCCCATGAACAATATAGTGAAGTGTTTACCACCTGGCATTTTATTTGAGTATCTGAATTCTGACCATGAAACATATGCTCTATATAGTGCCCTCAGAAATTCCCACTATGAAACAAAAAAACATGACAATGCTAATGATCCCATGATGCAATGCTTAACATTTTATACAGGAAAAAAATAGTGTTATGCAATTTTACATCTGTCAGAGATGAAGCAAAATTACATGTTTAGATGTCTTCTTCAGTGAGAAAGTTAAACAGATATTGCCTTCTCCTTCTCAGTCACAACTCTTAGTAATTTAGATAAACCAAAATGGAAGGTGATGTGTGTGTGTTTTACATTATCAGTATGTTATTAATATCTGTCAGAAATTCCCATCAACTGGGTGGATGTTTAGCTCAGTTGGTAGAGCGACCCATGTATTGAGGCTGTCAGTCCTCTGCAGTGGCCGCTGGTTCGACTCATGCCTGTGGCCCTTTGCTGCATGTCATCGCCTCTCTCTCTGCCCCCTTTCCTATCTACTCTTCAGCTGCACTATCAAATAAAGGCAAAAATGGCCAAAAAAATAACTTTAAAAAAAGAAAAAAAAGAAAGAAATTCTCATCAACAGAGTCCTTATCCCCGGAAGGCTGATTCTGCTTTATTCATTCACACTAGCAAATTCCCCCAAATATATTTAAATTGCATGCTTTTGTTAAAAATGTACCAGAACATGTATAATACAATAGCCTACCATACACATGCAAATTTTATGTAAAATCTGTATCTGCTCAGCCTTGTTGTGCTTGTTCTCAGCTGTTTTGTCTATTCTATGTACAGTAAATACATTGGGAGCAATGGACCATATACCATCATATCAGTCACTTGTCCAATAAAGCTGATGCTGATTTAAATTAGGCACACTTCTCAATTACCCAGCTTATTCCTAAAATAAGAGTATATGGAGTGTAAAGTCCGAAAGCCTTTGTAAAGGCTATATGGAGTGATAAATTGAAAATGAAAACCAAGGGAGGAGGTAAGAAAAAGGCAGAAGACTACGTCATGTAGTTCTGTTCTGTTAATAATAAGAAGCACCTTGAAACTAAATTGTTGCAAGAAAGTTTGTGTTTGCTTATCTCACATGTTAATCAAATATTAATATTTTGGCGATGTGAAGAACAAATACAGATCACATATTAATGAAGCAAAGATCGCTGTTAATGTGTAGCTGTAACAGTAAAATCTTGTGTGTCTGCTACATCTCCTACATGGACATTTCCCCGTCATGTGTGACGTCTAATCTGTGCTGAATGATGACAGTGTTGCGACTGTGGCTTGTACAGTAGCTTGTGCTTCCTCTCTGCGGGCAGCGCAGCTCAGATCAAATCATTTGGTCTGATCCAGCGGAATGAAATGGAGTTAGAGAAGGTCAGCCTGTGGCGCTGTGTTTCTCACTCTGCTCTAATGTAATAAGAGCACACTGTGAGAGGCATGGATTAGACTGTAATCCACCTGCATCTTTCTCCCCCTCTCTGATTTGTTTGCACCATCCCTCTCTCTGTCTCTGACTCATCTAGTCCCCCATCTCTCTCCAAACCTCAATCAATCAAGTTCCCCGTCTCCCTTTGAACCTCACCCTCACCCTCACTAGGTTATTGGGATTCAGCTACTCTCTTTCTCCTCGCCGCTCTCTTCAACTCATCTGCTCACTAGTTTTATTAACATTGTCAGTCGGTCTTCGGCTGGGAATACACTACAAGTTTTTGAGAAAATTCAATGTTTTTGATCACTTTCAACTATGGTTCTTCTTAAATTTAGCCTAAATTAATCTGACTGGGAATCCCCACATAAAATTGAGTCTTTGAGGTGCATTCTCTACATTTTAGTTTAATTTTTTATGTGGTAAAAATGTACAGAATTAAGCTGGAGCAGAACTTCTGTTGGAGTTTCCAGTTTACATACCATAACCATAATATCTGGTTGGACTATCGTGTGTCTCAAAGCAAGTTTTCAGCGTGGCGAGTTTTGCTCAACAATGTTGGTTATCCTCCTTTATAAGACAAGCTTGTTTGCCAGCTGATGTTTTCCTGTGTTGTGTTTATTAGAGCTGTCAAACTAAGCCCTTTTTTTTTTAAATAAAGAAATTGATTGCAGAGCAGCAACTTAATCCAAATTTTCTGTGAATGTTCGGCTGTGAGAAATTATTTGATGCCCTTTTAATTGTAGTATAGAAGTAGTGATTAATTAACATTAATAATTAATCACTTGTTTTTGTCAGTTGATCATCCAGACTGAAATATCTCAACAACTACTGGATGGATTGCTTATTAGCAAATGTCAGCATACTAACAAACTAATATGATGAACCTGATAAATATCATGCCAGCTAAACATCAGCATGTTAGCATTTGTTATGTTGTCACTGTGAGCATGCTAGCCTACTGATATACATATTTATTATTTCAAAGAACCACAGTACCTATTACATCCATGAGCATGTTTTCAACCAAGCAGCCACATTGTCTGTTGCAAGAACAATTGAATGATCTAAAATAATTAGAGCCTGTGAACATTTAGGTTCAAACATTAACAATGCATACATGACATCAAAGTTGAGTGTCTCATGAGAGGATCCACAAAAATCAGACAGAGAATAAATGTTAATAACTATAAGAAAGCCTAAGTAAAAAAAAAAGCTCATTTTGCTGTTTCTCCAGACTTTGTAGACGTGGCAGATCACGTTTTGATTGACATCTCCCTCAAGAGTACCGGCACGGAAGCTAAGCAATGTATTGCTGTGGACAGGGTCAGCAGGAAAACTTATTTTAGCCACCTAAAAACAAAAAATCAATATCATTTCAAGTGTGCACTATATTTATTACTATATAATAAATAGTACTATATAATACTATATTTATTTATATTTATAGTATTCACTATATTTTTGCTGTTTTTCTGTCAGGCAGCTTTTTCTGGTGGGGATCTGAAGCTGCCATCTGCCCTCTTCAAATCCACTAGACTTCTTTGACAAAAGAGTAATTTTACCTCGCCGAACATAATATTTGCTATATTATCAGTGCCCTGATTGGTTAGTTAGTTGGTGTTATTGTGTGACTTTTGTGTTTTAACACATTAGTTCAGATCTGAATCAACATCACTTGCTGTGGATTGAGGTAGCTTAAGACCCAGCAAGTCCCCTGTTTTGCAAGGTAAAATTGTTTTTATAATTATTTGACAAAATTATTGTCAAAGGAGCCTGGAACATTATCAGGAAAGTGGAAAAAAACTTACAATATTTTGAATTTGAATTAAAATTAATTTGTTATACTTTTTAAATGCTGACTATTATGTACATGAGACCCTAAATTACATAGTTAGAAGACTATTGTGGATTTGTGTTTGCAGTGGCTTTAAAACACACTAATACTACTGCTATAATAAAAGCACACAGTTCTGTCAATCTTTGTTAGTCTGATCCATCATGATTTATTATACGGTGCCTTGGGTGACTCACCTTCTGTCATACAAATGTGCCTTCCTGCTATAAATGGAGCTGTGAAGTGTTTGTTCTTTGCATATTTCCAATAACTATGTATAAATAATTTGAGTGAACAGGGAAAAATCACTTAAGCAAATGAAATGAGATAGGCTCAAGTGTCATGCTGCAGACAGCAGTCAATCCAAATGTGACGTGATTGTGCCCGATTCCAATCTTTGATATTAACTCAAGATGCGATGAATCAATTACTCCATATGTGCCATAAATCAAACAGCATCATATCCATCACATCAGAGGTGGATGACTCTGAGCAGCTGAGATGTCATAATCAATAAAAACTGATTAATAATTCGATATATCAGCCTGGAATACTGTCATTAACAAACCATCATCATGGACCTAACCACCTTGCTTTGCACAGAAAATATTGATTAGATCTTTTTTTAAAAACGTGTTAAATTCACACTCAGAGCTTGAGTCGTTCTTTCCTAAGGCTCATTCAACCCCCTGAGGGAGAGATGCTGACAGCTTCCCACTCCTGACTTCCCAGCATTGAGTCCCATCTCTTCCCTTGCTTTGGGTGTCTGTTGGGGGATGAAACAGTCAATTCCTTCGCCTCTTCCTAACTCTTCTAACGCTCCGCATGCCAAGACAGAGACAGCTGTTATCATGTTCCATCAGTGGTATCGAGGCTGAACACAGTGAGCAGAAAGCAGATTTCATTATTTAAACAGTCCTTGGGGAGGGTCAGGCGGGAATGTGATGGTGGCGACAGCAGTCAAACTTGTGGGAATGGTGCTGGTGTGTGTGTGTGTGTGTGTGTGTGTGTGTGTGTGTGTGTACAGAGGCAGAGTGATTCACAGTCATGATGTGCGTCATTGTTAAATAATGTGTTGTGAAATTATGCAAATCTTGGGAAAGAAAGGGTTTCCTCTGTCAGATCTATTTTGCATTTGGCATCTCAATATGTACAATTTTGAAAGGTTGTTCATTTACACAATGTAGACTATGAATATAGGTTCATAATATATATATATATATATATCTTCATTTTAATATACATCTGTTATAATGAGTATTTATTATAAAAATTTGTGTTTGTAATACAGTGAATTTATCTTCACCCCTATAACAGAATGAAATTACTTTAGCCACTGGAACAACTATCATCTGATCCAATTTAGAGTGATGAAATAGGCCTACTTGATGTTGATCCTGATCCTGGATGAAAACAACTCTGGGATGTCACTTCAAATACATTAGGGAGCTTGAGCAAGTCCGGACGGGATTTAGCCTAATACCATCTGGACAGGGCCAGTGATTTTCTCTGAATATTATAGCTCTCTCGGGACAGCTTTAGTTTTACCAGAGGAGAACTGCTAATGTTGTTTCACTGGAGCAAAACAGTGATTCCAGTCCCATGTGGATTAATTTTATTTGAGAATTTTACAGACCCTATGGGAGTAATCATCTCTGGGCATATTCCAGTATGTTTTGGTGTCATGGTAGGCCTGCAATATGTGATGCAACTGGATTTTTTCCATGCAATCTGCAGAGATAAACTCCATTGTGTCCCCTCAAGTTACTATCAACTACATTACAGCATAGCCTATTTTTACTGCCAGAAACAGTAAGTGCCAGTCATTTTTTCACCATTTCAGGATTGTCCTCATGAACATTCTTCACAACAAGTCCACAGCCACACTTACAGTGGTGATTTTAGTTGCAGTGGTGCTTTAAAGTAAATACAGACTCACAATGACCATGCAAAAGGCCTGAATGTACTACCAAATGGACACATACACGGACAGCTGCAGACACCACAGATGTGTAGTAGTGGAGTCCGGAGTCCGCTTGGAGGAAGTGTTCTACATGTGCAGACGATATGCCGTAGCTTGTTGTAATGTAGTGGCCTCACGAATGTCTGCACAGAACCTACATGGACACCTCTCGTTCTCACAGACATGGAAAGTATAATTTCGTCTTAACATTGTGATGTTTCACTGCTAAACATCATGTAAGTATTGGTACACATACCTGCTGAACTTTAGCAAGTATTATGGACTAGGGATCTTCAACGATTTACAAGCCATGTAGCTCTTGTTGCATGGCTACTTTTAGCTGTGTTAGTCCCTGCTCTTTTGCCTGTGATTTCTGAGGATGGAGGGTATGTCTCTTGCTTGTGAAGCTGCAAATCGATACATTATGGCTCACAAGAGTGCCTGTACACTTGGGATAACAAACTAGCTTGCTGTTATGGATAAGTGCCACATAATTATTAAACAATAATTTGGCGGCCCCTTGCATTAACTCTGATGACCTTTGGGGTCGCAGACTCTCTGTAGAAAGACCCAGATTGTCAACCAACATTTCCATCCCCAGAGCTATGTTTGTAGCATGGGTAGAAACTTATCTCTTTAGACATTAAAAAAAGGCGTAGAAATCAGGAATCTCTGTTTGCCTCCTCATAAAATGTATGAATAATATTATAAGCCACAGTTGCTTGGATTTCAGAAACATTATAATGATAAGATGATATTACAGGTAGAATTTTATGCCGTAAGTACAAGATATTTATTATAATATGTGTAAAATAGGATGTTGGCTAAACATAACAACATACAGCAAAATATTATAGTTGTCAGAGATGAACTACATTAAGAAGCACTGAGAAGCACCAGTCAATGCACCTAACCAAGCAAACAATCCTCAGCTTCTACCCACTTGATATTGGTGTGTTTATGAATGTGTGCAACTTCAAGTGTTGTACCCGGAAGAACAGGCATCTACTCCCAGAATGTTTCGCATCATTGACAAACACGTACTACTTTACCCTGTGTGCAGCTATGTGAATATGTGTGCCTATTTCACACATACACACATCTGTCACACTCACTCAGAACAAATGTTCAGCCAGTGAAACTGATATTCAGCTCCTCCTGACAGGTACGGCTGGTATTTCACTGATGTATGGTTGATACATCACGGCGTTAAACCCCATGTTCAAACATCTCTCTCTGTGAATCTCCGTCTTCCTCTCTTTCACTGGTATCCATGTGCGTGATTCCCCCATCCAGTACATGAGGAGGGATTATTCTTGTTTGTACGAGTTTGGCCTTGTCATGTGTGTGCAGGGTCGAGGCAGATGGCCCCTACGTGCCAAGCTTGGATGTTCTGTGTCACTCCTCGCTGACATGCTGACATTTACTGCACTGCCGCCGTCTTTGTGCTGCTCTCATCACCGTGACAGCGGACTTACAGATCGCCAAAAGTGCCAGAGCAGTATCAATTTGCTCAGCCAGCTCACGGTGAATGGGGGATAAGACACACTCAAGGCGTACACACACCCACATACGCGCGCAGATTTTCAGAGAAATGCAGTGGAGGGTTGAAGCAGGAGTGAAAACACACACACACACACACACACACACGCATTTACACAAACACACACACCCTGCTGGAGTGAGCGAGAGATGCAAAACTCAAATTGGCTGGTGTGATAATACCCTCAGAGGGAATGATTGGAAATTACTTAGAGTGACATTTGTGCAGACTGGCCGATGATTTAAATCCCTATGATTATATTATCTAGTCCAAAAGAAAGATGGATTTCAAGCCTGCAAATATGACAACACGGCTGCTGTGAAGATGCATTGACATGCATGAAGCATTTCTCATTATCTTTTTCAATATTGATCAGGCATCAAAAGACCGTCCAACGAGCATGCAGCTTAGACTTCATCCACTGTCCATCATCTGCTGTAGGCAGAGAATAATGCATTATTAATCCCTTCTTGATAGATGGGCTGTTGTTGTCATAAATAGTTTAGAGAGCCTTGTGACTAAATCTAATGAATCAATGTTCAAACTCATGTTGCTAATATTAATTAAGTGTAACCTACTCTCATGGAATTATAGGATGTGCCTCCTGTTGACTGGCTGAGGGATGTTTATGTGCCTTTTAAGGGAATTTAACCTACAGATTTGGGAGAAATTATACTTCACTTTTGGTAGTACCAAGCTTTCATAGTATTTCATACATTACTACATTCATGCAATAGCTGCTGTTCATGTTTTTTTCCCCATTTATTTTTGTATTTTTATGTGTTCATTTTTGTGCCAGCCCCCTGCAAGATGAAGCAATCACAGCTTTTGAAGCATGACCTCTGCTGTCTTTATCTTAGCTCACAGAGGTGAATGGATGCAAGAAAAAAACATCTTCAGGCACTGAAATACTAGTACTTTATAGAGCTTTTGTTGCTAAAGGAGCAATATGTAGCAATTGTGTGTTCAGAAATGAGTACTGCAGTCGCGTGTGCACAACATTGTAAAATAAAATTGAGAACAAATCCCAAGTTAACCAGCTGTATGTGGGAAATGAAGAGCAAAACCTTTTTCTGTCCTGAAAACAAAAGCCCACTTCTCTGAAAATACACACTCTGATTTATTACAGTAAAAATATTACAGATTTCTCCTTTAACTGATATTCACTTAGATATTACCGTACCACCATTTCACAGTTACAGCTATTCCCAAATTTACTATTTATTGAACAACTATATAACATGTACAGTCATACATTTTTTATGAATACATTGTTCCTCAGTCATGTTAATGGTTATTTACAGTCTCTGGCACTCACTGCGCTGTTTAATTCAAGAAGACATTTTGAAATATGAGATTATGTCAGGATACATAATTATAAATGTTTTAATTAAAGAGCTACTTAACGACCTGTTTCAGCTGGAACACGCCTCCTTCAAATATTCAAAGTAATTAATGCAAACCTTGACAGACTCTGTCTTAATGTTAGCTAAGAGATGCTTCAGCAGAGGCAGTGGAGAGTGACAGAATAGGAGATATGAATGAGTGGTAGGAAATGTGTAAATTTGTCACAAACACTGTAACACTGATCTGCTCTGGAAAAAAACAGCTTACGGGCAGGTAGTTTTCCACTGCTGCTACTCTCAGTTGCCCACCATCAATTTTGCTGTGCATATGGTCCACACTGCTTGACAGGTGACTGCTACATTTATGTCAGGTGGGAGGTTTTCATAACCTGTGAACACACATGATAAATTTTGTTTATACTGTTATTTAACGCAAAAATGTGGGGTTTTTGAGACCTAGCAACATTATAGTGGCAATAGTGGGGTGGGAGAGCTATTTTTAAAATGTATTATGATACATTTACTAATTACTTGTTTAAAAAGTACTACTTCAAGTATCACAGTATTAAAGTACTTAAAGTAAGTTGCTTTCCACTGATTTTTGATTACCTCAATACCAAATATAGTGAAATTGTTTAGCCTATAATGCTTTATGTTGGTTGTTAGGTTTATTAATTGTTTGTCCAACTTCTTCCTTTGTTATGCTTCATTAGTGCACATTCCAAATGTGTATTTAAATGTACTTTGTTAAGAATATTATTCAGATTTCACACTCAAAGTTCAAGTAAATTGCCGTGGACCTGTTCTGGTCTAGGGCCTCTAGTACTACACACACACACACACACACACACACACACACACACACACACACACACACAATCCTGGTCACCAGCATAACCACTTTTAGTTCCAAAATATTTTTCATTACATGCAGCAGTAGTAGAAGTTTTGACAGGTTAATTTGATAACTGGATTTCTGAATAGCTTAAGTTAGCTGTTGGTCTTACCTGTAAATGTTTCTTTAAATTAGATATTGAGTTCTTGGATGATTATAGCATTTTCACAGCTGAACGCAGAATTACCACCATACTGCGATGTTGTTAATGTTTTCTGATTTAAAGACAAAATAATGGTGAAATTTCCACCCGGTGGTAGCATTTTTTCACTAGAGGCCATGACGATGAATTGGCTGTTGTAAGATTAGCAGACTGTCACTTGACACCAGAGGGTTACTGTGAGACTTGCTAGTGTATTGTTCTTTATTTTAACACGTATTTTTAATAATCCTGCTAGTAATCCCTATTTTAACTAAAAGTACCTGTAATTTGATTGGGTTTAGGATTAGATTTTCTCTGTAATTGTTATGGAATATGATTACCATTTTTTGGTATCCTTATGACATATCTTTATTACATGTATTCTGTGACTTTCCAAGCCTGGTTCTCATTGATGCATGCAGGCACAAATGAAATGTTATTTCAAAAACAGCGTGTGTCCTGCATGCACAAACATAAAGCCTCCCTGAGAAGGAATGAGGATAACACTACACTGTCCTGCAGCCAGTTTTCTGCTATCCTTTTGACTGACAGCCAACAGCTGTTATGTGCTAAGAAACAGCCGTGTACCAACAAAGGCACAGAAGAAGAGGAATGCAACAAAACATGGATATAACAGATGCCAGATTCAAACTTTTTAACTAAATTTTTTATTGGTAAGGAAATGCATTCAAGATGTTTTTTGTATAGTACATCAAAGATACACACAATGCTTTTTGGTGTCAGCATAACTTTTATTTGTTGTACCTTTAAATCAGTAGTGGAAAAGATGACATAAGTGTCATTAATATACTTTTTGAGTATTCTATATTATTGTTATATGTCAGACACTACAGTGATTATGGCCTTAAATGGCCAATTAGCACTTGACTTTATCTCATTGAATGATTCTTTATTTGACATTATCTCTGTCTGTAGTAGCGCTGAGTGGATCGGGCCCTGTGGCTCAGCTATAGCTATGCTGTTTCCAGAAGAGCTGACAGCATCTATTCTGCAGTTAATGTGGCGTACTGAGAAGCTGCAGTAAAGATAATGTAAGGGTTGTAAAAGTGCTAACGCTAATTAGCTCGCCGGCGGAGTTGCACCAGGTGAATGGAGCTGGTTGAGATGGAGGACAGACAAGCAGAACAATGAAGGAGATCTTGAAAATAGAGAGTAACGAGTTGTGGGCAGGTTGTAAAGACTCTGAAGGTTAAGAGTGTCACGTCACCTGCTGTCAAGTATCAGAAGAGAGAACGTGCATCTTTTGCACACATATTGATGAGCTTCTGATGACACTGTCAAGAAGAAAGATGAAGCCATGCTGTACTATTTTACATCCTTACCCTGCATCACTCTTTTCAATATAGTCTTTCTCTCTGGAAAGGCCTGCCTTGCTTTAAAATCTTGTGATGAAATGTGAATGGTTAATGGAGATACATTATTTAAAGCTTACCCCATACATCTGCTTGCCCTCAATTATCCTGTATTACCTTTGGGCTGTGTGTGTTTTTATCCATTTCCTTTGAATGTTGTTTTCATCTTAGACATTTAATAAAACAATTTTATCTATGCCTTAGCTTCAGATCAACTTGACCTATGTGTTCCCCTTCAATTGGAAGGGAACGTCTGTGTGTTAAACGTACCAGTTCCAGTCTGGAGATAAAACATAAAGTTAAAAAAAGTAGATTTGCTGTATGTTTATGCTTGACCTACCACTGAACTTTCTCTGTATCAGCTGCAATATTGTTGGAAGTTGGAAGGGCCATATGGAGAATGTCTGCTCCAGGGAAAGGTTGCACTTCCTGAGAAGAATCAAAACCTTTGGGGTGAACCAGTCTGGGAAGTGCAGGTTCAATTCTATCAGGCAGTGGTGGAGGAGCCCCCTGCGCTCTGGTATCTCTGTTTGGTAACCTGACAGTTCAGTCAAAGGCTAGATCACCCAACTTATAGAGGCAGCCATGAAAATCATGTCAACATCCTAGGCCTCAGGCTGTTTTTCAACAAACCATAATCAGACAGGCGCAAAAAATCATTTTGGTTCCTTCCTCCCCTCAGGCACATGTTACAGGGTTCCCCTAAGCAGGCACCACCACTTCAAACATTACTTTGTCCATGTGCAAAATACCTGGCGGCAATCAGGGGGTCCCCTCTACCTAGTTCTCCAGTGTTATACTGAAGTCTTACACAGTGTCTGTCCTCAATATACAAGATTTTAGATTGGAAGCAGAAAAAAAATCCACTGCTTTTCAGGTTGTAACAGTTTTGTGAACTATGCAATGATTGTACACCATTTGCATCAGTGCCACTGATGGAAAAGGCCTTACCAGAAACAACTGGGTATTTTTTGTCGTACAAAACCCAATTCCAAAAAGGTGGGATGCTGTGTAAATTGTAAATAAAAACAAAATCAAATTATTTGCAAATACCTTTGAACTTGTATTCAATTGAATACAGTTCAAGGACAAGATATTTAATGTTCAAACTGATCTTTACTGTCTGATGCACCCAACATTTTAAATTGTTTTTTTTGGAAATAATGGACATTGTGTCCTCTGGGCTAAAGATGCTTGACATGGGTAACCATGGGTCCTTTCTGCTGAACCATTAATGCTGAAAGGTACATACAGATTTTGGAGCAACATATGCTGCCATCCAGGCAATTTCTTTTTCCAAGACAACTCTGCTTATTTCAGCAAGACAATGACAAGACACATTCTGCACATGTTACAACAGCGTGGCTTCATAGTAGAAGAGTTCAAGTACTAGACTGGCGTTCCTGCTGTCCAGACCTGTCTCCTATTGAAAACGCGTGGTGCATTATGAAGCACAAAATATGACAACAGAAGCCCCGGACTGTTGAGCAACTGAAGTCATAAATCAAGCAAGAATGGCAAAGAATTTCCCTGCCAAACCTTCAAAACTTAGTGTCCTCAGTTCCCAAACACTGACTGAGTTCTGTTGAAAGAAAAGGTGATGTAACATGGTGGTAAACATGCCCCTGCCCAACTTTTTTGGAACACGTTGCAGGCATCAAATTCAGAATACTTACAAAAAACAAGAAAATTAATCAATTTGAACATTAAATACCTTGTCTCTGTACTGTATTCAGTTGAATATAGGGTGAAAACTTTCTTATTTTACTTACAGCTCAACATCCTAACTTTAAGGGGTTTGTATAAGTGAAAACACTACAACAATATTGTCCTATATTCATATTTATGAATACTTTGCAGGACAGAGTAAGATTTTGAAACACATTTTAGTGATAGTTGCAAATGACAATTAATTTTTTAAAGATTTGTTCAGAGACCCTGAAAATTTGGCTGTTGAGGCTTTTTAGGCTTCTTGTCACACTTTTGACACTGAACATGAGTGAGCATTCGTTGTAAAACATGAGGTTTGTAACCACCCAAAATGAATGTAAGGATGCATATAATGAGCTACATATATGTGAAAAGACAAACTGAAAATAGCACATTTGCACTTTGTCATTACTGCTTCTTAATCTGGCTTCATGCAAGCATATTGGCCTACAGTAGCACACAAGAGTCCGTATCTGGCCTTTTTTTCTTGCTTGCTCTTGAAACACCTCATTGCATTACAGTAATTTGGTTATTTTAAACATTTATGAAGCTTTTATGATAGCAATGACCTAACGATGGTTAAATAACCCATCAGTTGGCCCATCAGTCCATCTATCAGCCACAACCTGCATATGTAATCTGTGTAATTTTGCAATATAGAGGTCTTGAGCTGATTTGAGATAATGTTGTATTATGGGAATAAATCTAGTCCCATGAGCCATCCTGCATTATAATGACTTAATGTTCCACTCAAGGCTGAAAGCTTGAAAGCTGCCTCTTAAACAGGTGATTATTACATAGAAAATGAAATTACAGTATAAGCAGCAACAAGGTCTGATCATATTGTCAATGTCAAGTAACTGAGACACCTAAGTCTAAGTCCACACACTCCACTTACAATAGAGTAATTTCATAAACTGTTTGATTGGTTAAATGCCTGCATAGACGAGCAGCCAGAGAAAAACTGCTTACAAAACCAAGTCAAAAGCCCAGATCCGCTCAGTTTATTAAAGATTCTGTCAGTGCTACATTAGTCAACATTATGGTGTGTAGGGACTAACCTCAATATTTAAATTATTCATTTAGACAAATTGTATCCATGTCGTTGGAATAGATATTCTTCATGCAAGCTAAGCACTTTTCTAGGCGTAAAATCTGCCTTGCACTGGTCTACAATGGCAATCAACCTTCTTGTAAAGTGAAGCAGTGGCATGAGAAGTGACACGGTGTAAAATGGGACCCCTGATCTATCAAGAGAAAGCATTTTAATCACAAATCAGTTAAAAGCTGTAAGGGAAAAGGCCCTCTTTGTGTTGCCAGGTTTAATCACGTTTCACTCTCAGTGGCTGTGCTTTGAATAGCAGGAGAGTACAGTCTGACTTCCATGTCCCATGGGCCTCCACTGAATGATCCAGCCAGGTTCTACTGCCAAGGATCAGAAGAGAGAAAGCAGGCAAGAAAAGAGAGTGATAGATGACTAATTTGGGAGTGAAGTGGAAGCGACAGCAAGAACATAGTGAGCTTTGACGTATACATCAATGTGAAAGAGGTATTCAAGTTCACAGCAGCCCTAACAAAGCTTCATTTTGATTCCATTGTACTTTGAGTATGCATTAAAACAGGTTTGAGACATATAAAGACTGTGGGAGCCTGTTTTCACAAAATGATGCAGTTAGTGGTGACAGACATGTCTCAAAACTTAAAAATATGATACAGGAATTTAGTGGATTCAACTATTTTTCCTCATTATCATAAATATACAAATTATATTTATTCAAGTTAATTAAGTTGAATAGTTTCTTGTATTTCTTTTTTTTTTTTCAGGCCATTAATTTATAAACATAAGTTCTTCTTCTAGGCACTACCAGCACAGCTCCCAAGCAAGTGAACTCAGTTTTCTTTGTCAATATAGCATGCAATGAGAAATTTGTTGGTTTAACTGATTACATTTACCATCAACACTGATTGAACATCCACATGAAAAGTGGCACATTTTCCCTTTAAGTTTCCAAAGAAATGTGATCAGCATATTAGCAGACCTCTCAGCATGCATTGTTTAAGCTTTAAAGCCCTCCCAAAACCCATCTTTTTATATTTTGAACAAAACATATGATGAAACCTTTCTCTGTGTATAAATAATAATGAAAAAAACTGCTAAAATGATGATTGGTTAATATTGAACTCATAAAATATATAAAATTCACTGGGAGCAGTTTCACATATTGCCTGTGTGTCAATGCTGGAACAAAGTGGCTCCAACAGCAGCAGCTTTCTTTGTGTGAAATTAAGAATGTAATTGCGAAACTGAGAAAACATGAAAGGAAATCAAAGTTGTTTGTAAGGTTTGTCATTGACTTAAGATTTGTTGGTTCAGCTTAATATCTTACGCTTATTCAACATGTTTTATCAAAACTAAAAACAAACTTACACTAATGTTTTAAATCTTAAAACCGTGAATTTTTTGTTCTGTGCTTTATTTTTTTATTTTTTTTATTTTTTTGGTGCTAAGGCAGGTTATTATATTGGCATCATTTCAAGGTCTAAATATTTGGTTGAATTAGAGGGTTGTTGCCATGAACACTGTTTTGCGACAAGAACATTTTACTCCACCACCTACGATCAAAGTGTCCTTTGTTAACGTACCTTGTTAAATAAGGGATAGAAATACAATTT
Source organism: Lutjanus campechanus (assembly GCA_027495735.1). Taxonomy (NCBI): domain Eukaryota; kingdom Metazoa; phylum Chordata; class Actinopteri; order Lutjaniformes; family Lutjanidae; genus Lutjanus; species Lutjanus campechanus. Next base: position 2,813,981 of record JAJHUR010140512.1, on the reverse strand, counting down.
CACGGCTGTATTTCTCCAGCAAGGTCAAATGAACACAGGAAGACAAAATGGCATGAAGGGCAAATGAAGGAATGGAGAAATGCAGCGCCATGGACAAATGGCGTAGATGACAGACACTTAATAAGAGGCTGAATTTGAGAAATGGTGGCGGGCGAACGACAGGAATAAATGAGAGAGCGAATGAGAGGAATAAATGATAGGAGGGATAGAGCTGTTCCCCCGCTTGTGTTGGCTGGCCAATCACTGAGTGTTTTCAGTCTTTGCAGGTTTTCAGAAGTGGAAGACAGCGACAACGGCACACACTGGAGAATAGAGAGGGGCAGGGATGCACACACCTACATTTTTACTTAGGAGAGGAGACAGGTGTAGGAACAGCAAGCGGCCAAATCACCCGAGCTGTTATCAATGTTTCCAACCTGATCACTCCCTCCCCCTCTCTCTCTACAGCACACACACACACACACACACACACACACACACACACACACGCGCACACACACCTACACCCAGCTGTAGAAAAACAGGTGTAGACAGAGAAAAATTGAGTCTATGGGGCATTTTTGTGATGTGTATTGTTGCTCCCATAATCTCTCACCTTTCGTTCTCACTTGCTCCAACGCACCCACCCACACATACACACATTTTTGGCAGAGGCTGCCCTACCTTCGCACTCCTAGGTCCCTGGCCCAATTTGAACAGTATCAGTGAGCGATGGTGGCCCACTGGTGCCAGAAGACCTGGGTGGAAAAAGGCGAGCCATTTTTCACAACTTGCCGTAACGCAAACTTCTCTCCAATGAGAGTTCAGAAAACATTTTGCCTCTAAGCATTTTTTGTTTGTGTTTGGGGAAACAAAAAATGTGTCTGACTGTTACTAAAAATGCAATGGAAAATATTCCTAAGATTTTACTAGAAGAAACATTTTCTGTGAACTTAAGCTTGAAAAAAAGCATTTGTTTTAATCTAGAATGTCAGTTAGGGGCTGGACTTTCATTTGAAGATCTTTAAATGCCTTGGCTCTTTGTCAATGCAATTATAGAACAAAGCACACTTATTTCAACCCTCCTATTAAAGCGGCGCCCCACAGATTTTACAAATGAGGATGTGTCTGATAAAGTCTGAGAAAGTAACCCTGATGACATCATCATCCGTTGATTGGGCTTGAAACTTTTTAACAGAAATCCCGCATTAGAAACTTGGGAGTGTGAAGTCCTAATGATGTTGGTTTTTCCCCATAGATGAATAATAGAACTAGATAGAGAATGGATAAGAGCAACCCATCCAGGTACTTTGCTCCTGTTTCATGCCCTCACACTTTTTTGGGCCAAACTGACTGGCTGGCAGTCAAAACAAATTATGCAGTCTTTGCCAGTTTAAATGTATAAAATATGAAAACTGGATTGCTGGATTCAGCTGTTAGGGGCCCAACTCATCTGGTCATTCGGGTGAGTGATTATGCTACTGTATGTCTTTACTGATCAACTATCTGCTTTGTTACATGGAAAAAATTAAGAATAGGAATCCTTTCAGTTTGCTTCTATCAGAGTGGACGAATGTGACATATACAACTGCCTTGTTGAATCTCACTTTAATGTATTAATCTGTCACTTTTTATATCATTAATAAAAATTTATTTTTATTTTTTTTTATTTTTCTGTTTTGGTACTGTTGAACCAAACTCCATTTTAAAAGCAGGTGGTTTATGGTAGCAACATATTTTTTCACAGGAAAAACTTTAGTTCTACCATCACTATGACTCTTTTCTACAGACACAATCAGCACACATGTCGTTTACTCACTACCATCATTAACTAACTTGTGTTTGCCGCAGGGACACAGACTGACTGGCCACTTTAACAGTGCTTTTTTTTTCACCCCGAGGGGTTGCATGGTTGTCGGTAGTGCTCTCATCCATTGCAACTCAGCCTTGCAATTTTTCTCAGTGGCCATATGTGGTATTGCAGCGATAAGGGGCCTCCAAAAGAGACATCTGTAAAAATGTTGACAGGACAGGTCACTCATTACTCTTTCTATTATGAATTTTGGATCCATGGAGTGTTTATATTTGTAAAACTTTTCTAGAGCCAAGAAAAGCCATTTAGATCAGGAAAAAAGTTTCATAATTTTAATATTGTCATATGTTAAAACAATGTAAGCAACAAAAAAAAAAATGCAAGCAAGTAATGCTTGACAGTGTAAGTGTAATCTGACTTCATTTATTTTATTATGATCTGATTATATGATCCCGATTGCATATAATCAGTTACTACCCAATCAAGGGATTTCTGAGATCAGTGCTTCACTTTGTGGCAAACCTGGCTGGAGAAAAAAGAAGCTGATCAAACCCTCTGTTTTATTCAGTAGCACACATCTGAGTCTGTTTGAGTCCTCTGTACCTGACAAAGACCCAATTTGGATTTGACATTTTGTATTAGAATGTAATAACACAAACTTTAAAGAGGATGTTGAACAGTGTCTTAAAGCGATGTTCCACTTTGCGAGATTAACCCACGCAGTATATACTCACCACCATGTCGATGTGATGGTGGATGAAAATCTTCAATTTCCAAAACAGTCCTGGAGTTTTAGGAGAAACAGGGTAGCAGCCTCTTAGCACGTAGCCGGTAGGATGTAAACATGGCGTCAATCTCGCGAGACTTCGGCATGTGCGGCCATTAGGATATATACGAAGTCTCGCGAGATCGACGCCATGTTTACATCTTACCGGCTACGTGCAACAGCTGATATTTCTGCTAAAAACATGGTGAAAATGGCCTGTTTTGCAGTTAATTTTTAATGTCGTGGCTTGCGGACACTTGGATTACACCACACAAGCAGGATGGAGACATTTTGTGTTTGTTTTGTGTGCTATTTTTAACGTTTTATCCGTGGTCACCGTTCACTGCCATTGTACTGGATGAGGCTGCTACCCAGTTTCTCCTAAAACTCCAGGACTGTTTTGGAAATTGAAGATTTTCATCCACCATCACATTGACATGGTGGTGAGTGGGTTAATCTCGCAAAGTGGAATATCGCTTTAAGTCTTTGTGAGGTAAGTCTATCATATAGCTGCCATCACAATATCTCGTCCATCATACCTGTCTCTCTGTTTCATCTGACTGCCATGATTGCAATGTCTTCTACATCTGAAGTTGCCCTATAGGAATAAGCACAGAATAATCTTCCGCAAGACCTCCTCAGGGACGTCCCACAGACACAGGAACAATATTTCCTCTGCGGCTATTTTCAGACATACTGTAAAGACCTGGCGTCACTGTATTCACTCCCTCCTCTCTCTTTCCTTTCCTCCACCCTCAATTTTCTCCTCCCGTCTTCCCCCCTGAAGGTAAACACTGCCAGCAGCGGTAGTAGAAGTGTCACCCGAGGCCATCGTCTTTCACAGTCTGCAGCAGCCGCTCTACAGTGAGCTCATCCATCCCACACTCTCACTGCGCCATCAGCCTAATGCACTCATTACCACAACTCCACTATAAAGGATAGGTTCCCACCTAATAGACACTGTGGCTGCATGAGCTTTAAACAGGATGATGTAACTGATAGCAATTTACATATAAAATACACCAGAGATATGGGGCCTGTGTTGAGGCAGCATCAACATTTTGATCTTGTTTCCCTCCCAAATCCCCTAATAGAGCGAAAACAAGATTAGCATACGTTTTGTGTTTTGGTCAGTGGGGATATGATGCCTCTGTGGTTCTACAATGACCCCATGAAAGTACTGTGAAGTATTTTCTGCTAACCCCATTTTCTGTAGCATAATAAATCAAAACCTAATTCAGTAACCCTTTTGAAGGAGTGTGCATGAGAGAAGAAGTGTCATTTGGTCAATTTTTACTGTGAAGTTGACATTGTTTGAGGTGCTTTTGTTATGACAACCTGACATTAATCAAGACAACATAACCTGTGTGGTGGGAAATCTGAAACTAAAGACAGACACAGTGACTAAAGTTGTATTTGCATTGTTTCAATAATACTTTGCGTCAGTGTGCAGTCGTACTAGAGTGTGATAGTAGGCTGATAAGGAGTCATGAATGCAAATCCATTTTATAGGGCAAAGAGACAAAGGAGGCTGATGTGCGCTTAGTACTATCAAAAGTTGTCCACCTGGAAAAGGGAGGACAGCCGCATGTAACTCATCAGTCCTACAGAAGAAAACGGCTGTGTGGTCAAAGGACGGGCAATGAGTTTATTCCTTATCAAGCAATCCTTGGATAAAAAATTATCCTGTGAGAAAACCTCCCATTCCAGGCTATACCAGGCCAGTTGAGGTCAAGTACAAAGCTCAACATATAATTTAGAACATATTTAGAATTTAGTTAACTGTAATGTCTTGTTTGAATTCAAAATGTATGGCCTGTAAGCACAACAGACTGTTGATTCACTATCAGCCTTACCTATTGCACACACTGTTAATGTAACAGTAAACTAAGCTATGTTGTTTGGTACAAACGTGGAGAACACTAGCAAGCAAAGGCGTCTTGAACGGACAATCACAATCAAGCATCTGAGAAGCAGTGTGAGAATATTTTTGGTTTTGCATCATAGATGGCAAAGAAACAAACAAAACTGTTAGCTGACTTTGTACAAAGCAAATCTGCAGAGTCACCTGTTAACTTCCATCCAAGTAAGGTCAGGTGTCATTAAACGGGTGTAATATAAAGTTAATAAAATTTTGAAACTCGTGTTGTCAACAACATTCAATTTCATTTGAACAAATTGCGTTACATTTCAAGTTTGTTCAAAATTGATTTTTGCAAGAAGTGAACAGTTCTACAAATTTGCATTAAAATGACATATTTGAGCAAACATTCATGAAGATGCCTTCATGTTAATGACAGTTGTCATAAAGTTGTCAAAAAACAGCATGCACATAGAAAGGCAATAAGTACCGGGTGCTGGACAAAAAAGCAGATACAAAAGTAGAAAATTAAGTCATCACATTATCATGTCTGATAAAGGGCTGCGGTCCGAAACGTTACATGTCATGATACTATTAAAAACACTATAGGGAGCAGTTTCTGGTGTGCAGACTTGAGTTTATATTTTTGTAATGACAGTTGTCTTGACATGGTTATGACAATGTCATGGCATTCTTGTGCATGCCTCTTCAAATAAGGTGTTACACCTAACTTAGCATTGTTGCCTCTGCTTTGTGCACGGATGATCTTAGCCCTAAATCCTCTGGACAAAGCCTTATGCCTTGACATTGGCCTTGGTCCAGGTTTCGTTGAATCATGAGCAGTCTGAAGCAGGCTGAGTGGAGCCACATCCATTGTGTGGTTGGAGTCGAGCCTGTAACACTCAGTAGTGATGATGGTGAACAGCTGGGCTCGGCTGCCGGAGCTGCCGGCATGCGATGAGATGATCGATAGCTTAATGGCAGGATTTCAGCTTGTGTTTGGGCAGTGTGGCACTACATAATGTGGAGTGGGGATAATTATTTCATCACAGAGATCTGGAACTGGGACTTTTTCATTTTCCAATGGACTCTGTGGAGGGCAGTGGGTGATGCCTTGTCGTAAGAATGGAAGGAATATTAGGCAAAGCATTCACATCAGGAATCTTTTGAATTTATTATATTGCCTACTAATCCTTGGGCTGCCCATTCTCTATTTGAGGTCTTATTCAGCTTGTCATGCTGTTAACATGAACCTTTGATGCCATCTGATTGAGTCTTCCCGTTCAACTAAAGAGGTGAGTCAGTTGCCCTCACTGGCTTTATAAAAGGTTATATTTCATAGGTGATAAAAAAAATGTGATGCCCAGAGTAATTTCCTCTTCTTTTTACGCCTTATAAAGCACATTAAATTGCCTCATTGTTGGAAGGTGCTATACAAATACATTTGCCTTACCTGGCCTTCTATGTCAGGAGGAGGTCAGGGTGGATAGATGGATGAGCAAAACATCAGGCAACTTTAGACTTTTGTTTGTTTCCTATTTCTAGCCGACATCCAATCTTGTTGTTGTTGTTTTTTTTTACTACCTGTACTTTCACAGTACAGGTAGTTAAAAAAAGTGATTTGTTTCAGACCTGCTACTAACAGATCCTGACATACTTGAATGCTTCAGGTGTCAGTCAACAAGAAAATGATGTGAGCCTTACCTGGAAATCCCTGAGAGCTCAACTAGTTTTCTGCAATCACTCAACTGGTTCCTTGCAGTGTTGCTTCACTCCACTGGGTGGTCGGTCCAGCCTGCCCAGATCCGCTCTTCTCTTCATTTCATTCATTAGGGCACAGAGAGACCAGCCCAAACCATTCAGGGATGACTGTCACTTATTGTCCATCACAGTCTCAACAGTCTCAACAGCAAATTAATGCTATTCCATATGTCTACTCTGGCACTCTTGTGTCTCCCCTTGATGTCTGCCCTCAGACTCGCTTTTATTAGGTAAAACCTCATCCAACCAAAGTGCGCATCACAGCCGGCATCTGGTTAAAATTTAACAATCTTTACCACAATAAATATTAAATGTAAATCAATATAGAGGTACCTGTTCATGACAGCTGTGTAATTAAGTATTTTGGCATTTAAAATCGGCATTTGATCACCTTAACTGTATAATACTGTTAATACAGCTGACTTAACGATGTAGCTGTCCTTGTTATAAAATAGTGACTTGTTAAGTATTTCCTGTTAATCAGCTGTCAAACTGCTGCACAGCGTGCCTCACTGGATGGGTTTAAGTCATCATCACGCAAAGCTTCAGCTTTTCAAAATCAATTGTATGGCAGTCGATATCCATTGACACGTGGTCTGTGCAATTTAAAGGAGTAATATGTAGCACTTGCTCACTCAAAAAGGAGTACTGCATTCCAAATAGTGAATTGGAGACTTTAATATACATAGATACTGAATAGGCTGAAAAACCTTTTTATTATACGATCTATTGTTGAAGCAGGTTATTTCTCCCCTCTCCCTCCACTTCAGACTCGAGGAAGTTCAGGCAGGCTGCAGGAACACTGCAGGAGCACAAGAGCAGCACAACGTTATAATTTGACAACAAGAATACTCTGAAAATACACACTCTGAGTGTTGTTTCCCATCCTCATTGTCATTGCCATACACACCAAACAACAGTGGTGTTGTCCTGAATCCAAAATAATTGCTAAAAATCTAAAAAAACATTTGGGCAGTTATTTTGGATTTAGGACGGGGTCTATGCCATCCTAACGTAGGATTCCCAACTTATGAAGTTCTTCAAGTAGGACATTTCTGTAATAGTTAAACTTAGAATGTTATCCTAAACTGAGATATGATAGGATTTTGAACTTAGAAAGTTTCTATAATGAGGCCCCAGATTGTATTTCTTCTATGGAGAGAAAAAAGGGTCTCAATCAAATTTACCCATGTACTCTGTTATTTTACTGCTGTTAGATTTGTTGTGCTTTGTTGACCTTAAATATAATAAACCCTATCTATGGTCAAAGAGAGTGTCAGTGAGGCAGTGGTCTTTGTTTCTTTGTGTAGTTCAGCTGTGCACAGAACGTCCTCAGGGGCATTAATGGGGGTCATAAACTCTGATACGGATATTTGAACACATTGAACTCTAACTGGCCTTGCTCAGACAAGGACACATGCTCTCCCTAGAGGCCATTTCCATGAACAGAATTGGAAAATAGAAACTATTGATTTCTCTCTGTGTTTAATGCAATTGACTTGACTGTATTTTATTAATGTTTAACAGTGTTTTTTTCCCTCTTGACTTCTTTCTTTGCACATCCATATTTGGAAGTGAAAACAAGCAAATTGTCGTGTTTTCAGTTTTGTATGTGACAAAGAGGATAGAGTTGTGTCAGTGATCTTGTATTTTGGGGCAGGGGGATTATAGAAGGGAGTAAATTATCAGGATCAGACCGGAAGTATAATTGCACAAAATCTAAGTGTAATCCGGCAACAATGTGAAAAATAATGACGAGAAAAATATGTAATCCAGGCTTAGACTTACTGTAAATGGTCTAAATCCAGTCATTGTGCACAGTGGACTTTTCAGTGGTGACAGACAACAACAATGTGGCCTTATAGTATTATAAATTTCATGGAAAAATCTTACAGAGGGTTATGAGGGCTCCACAAAGACAGCTTATAACAGTAACCAGAAGCTGACTGTGTTCAAATATTAACACAATTCATAATTCAATGCTAACATTCCTTATATTGCATTATTTAATTTCCTCACCACAAATACTTTATGGATGCCGTTTAAAATGTCAGCCTTGTCCTACATGTTCTGAAATTAAATAATAAGAAATGGAAAGTCAATCATTTTGGTCCAAACATATGCAGTCTATTGTTACTGTGTCATTTCAATGAAATTTGATTATTCCTGGTCATCACAGGCTGAAAAGCTTTCAAGGGTGAATTGTTTCTGAGTAGACATAACCATCAAGTAGCTGGCTGATTAAATTGAGGTGTTTGTGTTTAGTGTAATGTTTTAGCTGGTGCTGCATTCGATGCCAGTGTGTTATTGATAGTTTGACGCTTGCACGGCAGTGCTTTGGCTCTGCTCCAAGTCTAGGCTGGAGTAATTGACACGTCGCCCGCTGGGGTTTGTGATTAACTTTATTGACATATAGGGGGAGGTGGGTGTATGGCATTGCACACAGTTGGCAGAGCTAACAGGCCTTTCAAGCTGCTAAGACAAAATAGCATTGATGTTTTCAGGCTTGGAGCGCTGCTGTCCAGTGAAATGCCTGGAGAGAGGAGATTTAGAAGCATGAGCATGTTGATTCGGCCTAAAAGCTGCTGCCAGTGGTGTTTCTCTGCATCAGACTTACTCTAATTCACCTCGCTTTATATTGTTGCTCACTGTTATTCACATCTGACTTACCTTTAGAAGAAAAGTAAGCGTGGGAACAAGTTAAATAATCTGTGTGCCAGGTTGTACTGATCATGTTTTAAAGGGGCACTACACCAATTTTACACATCAAGATCAGTTTATTAGTAATGGGCAATACTCAGCCTCTGGGTAGGTGTCCCTAAAGTCTGAGAAAATTACCCTTGATGATGTCACCAGGATTATCTCAGCATGGGCCATAAGTTTATGACAAAAAGCCTAACAAAGAGACACATACACATTTAGTATGCGTCATACAGCTTTTTTGGAATTATTTATATTTTAGGGACTTAAATTCATGGTGAAACTACTTTTTTGAGTGAAGCTGAGTATATGGTTGGAGCTTAGTTTTAAGAGGAATTTAGTCAAATTCTTCAAAATGGATTGATTTGCTCACCACTGAGCATGACCTAGCAAATATTGTACAGCACAATATGGAGCTGTAGGGAATGATTCCCAATCTGGGCTTGAGATTGCCATAAAATGATTACTAGAATGATTATAGCTGCTGTGCAGCAATGGTCGGCGCCGGGCAATTTTAGGCAAAATTAGGCAGTTCTGATCAACAAGCAGAGTGTAGGAAGATGAAAAAAAGGTGGTATTCTAATGTGCATTTTACATCAGTTGAGGCTTGAACTCACAATTTCTGGCTCAAGAGACTATGCTCTATCTCACTGAGCTAATTAGCAAGAGACAACTCTGTAGTATATATGTTTAAAACTTCTTCTAGCTCATTATATGAATTCTACAGCTGCAATGATTAGTAGCTATTGGCCATTGGATAGACTCTGCATATTGACTGATAGCTAAGCCAAATAAACAGGGAAAAGAGACAAGGGATAACAGGGAAAAGTCTTTATAAAGAGTATTTGTCTCTCTGTGAAACTGCCTGGATCATAATTATTTTAACCTTAGTAGTCTCTAATCCACTTAGCATAAGATAAGATGTTCCTTTATTTCAAACGGCTGTCAAAAATTCAGTTATTGAGACAAAAATCCGAAAATACACAAATTGCATCTAGACAGCATGGAGATGTTGGTAATTTGTTTTTTACAATGATTTATTGGCTCCAAAAGTGAAAAACTGATGTTTAAAAATGCCATTTTTGCATTGACTCCAATTCAAAATGCTGTAAAAAATTCAGTTTTTGAGATAAAATTCTGATATTTGGCAAACATCATCAACCATGACTCCAAAATTTTGTCTTTTTTTTATGAACATTGAAAATGTATTTAGCAAGAATTTGCAAGTATATGTTTACAATACCATTTACAGTCAAACATTTTGACGCACTGTAGGCTCAATTTTCCATAAATCAAAAATCTGTTTGTGTAGGACAGTCTGAAGATGCTCTGTAGCAAGTTTGGTGTCAATTGAGCAAAAATTGTGGGAGGAGATAGGTTTAATAAGTTTTACACTTTTTGAAAAAAACAGAGTGATGGACTTCATAATTTGCAATAGGTTTAAATGTACAAAAATTTCTTCAGTATTGGGGCTACATTGTGGTGAAAGTTGCAAATCTGTAGCACATATGGTTGATTTGTTGTGAATTTTCAAAATTTTGAACTTTAGAGGCTTGCTGTAGTGCCACCATCAGGACTATTGGCCTGTTTTTGCAGCTGAGGCAATCTGGCATGGGACTGGACCTTTGTGCAAAGTTTGGTCATTTTTCGCGCATGGGAAGTAGGATTTCCTCGGAAGAAGAAGAATAAGAAAGAAAGAAAGAAGAACATGCAGGATTACAATAGGGTCCTGGCAGCTTGGCTGCCCGGCCCCTAACTAGACTTTTCTCTAATCTCTTTCTTTCTTTATTATTATTATTATTATTATTTTTGTCAGATGACAAGTTTATCCTGCTGAATATTTCAAAAGTTTCAAAAGCAGATATGTTTGGAAAACATCTGGAAGACTGACCACTTGCACTCTCCTCACCAGTGTTGTTATCAGGAGGAAGGTGAAAAGGGAGAAATTAATTAATTAGAGGACAAACATCTTTTGTTTATGTTATAAAATGTATGTTAGTCAACTGACATCCAACCACACACCTTCTATGATATCACTCTGCAAGCTACTACCACTTACGCGCTAACAGTCGCTAAAGTGTGGTTTTATATGATGGGTTAGCTAGGCACCTCAAATCAAAATTGTAAAGATGAATACCCAGGTCAAGCTGAGCTTACAGAAAGACTATTGTGCATTACAGTTAAGAGAACTGAGAGGGGTTTTGATACAAAAATATAATGCTGCACCCAGGTGTCAGTAGTCAACAATGCTATTTGCACCTGGGGTGTGATAGCCAATGGGGCTATTTACATACGGGCGTATGGCTTAACACAGCAGAGACAGGCACACAGGTGTCAATAGCCAACAATGCTATTTGCACCTGGGGTATTAATATTTCCACCTGGATGGCAGTAACACGATCTCTTCCTAAAGCTAACCAAGTAGTTTTAGTTAACACAGTTGAGAATTTGAGGGGGGATGCCTTCCCTCTTGTTAGCAAAAGGACCAAAATGCATCCCCCTTGTAAATCTGCCATCCCCCCTCTCCATTGCCTAGTAGCAGAAAGAGAGAGAGCAGGGGCAGAAGGGTTAAGTCTGGCTCACTCATTGTCTGGCTGAAGTTTGTTCAAGTAAGAATCTATGGAATCCATTCCTCTGAAATATCAGGAGCCTAGCTGTGCTGTGTATTGATGAAATGCATGGTGCTGTCCTTGGTGCTGAAGCTGCAGACAGATTTGTAATTTTTCCTTCTGTCATTTTTATCTTGGATCTATAATACTCACTAAACCAGAGGTTTATACATTTTTTTGAGAATTTGTTTTCCCATCTGTTTCTGTTTCTCACTTCCCCAGAGTCAGAAACTAACAAACTAAAACCTTTTTAATGTATTTGCTGTAGAAGATATGTTAAACTGCAATATCAGGCTATATTGACCCAATTATTTAGTGCTTATATGATTGTTGGGATCACTGAGACTTCCACAGATGAATTTGTTCTTTTTATGTTAACACTGAAATGTTATTATGGGCCTCAGGCCAGGCCATCCAGAATGGAGGATGAGACCGCATAGTCCTTTGTTCTCTGTGAACAAAGGGAGCCATTGAACTCAGTCTCCCACAATCTTCCAGGTGTTCCCACCTCTGGACTCAGCAATCAGCTCTGATTGGTTAAGTGGGGGGTGACTCACAATCTTCAGCCAGGTCAGAAATCAGCTACCCCCATAGCTTGCTCTCTCTTCTCACCCGCCTGCCAACACAGGGGCAGACACAGACGTCTGTTCTCCCTGATGTCTCCTCACCGGTCGCTGTCTGTGCAGACACATCGCTCTCGGCTTTTTCTCTTCTGGACTCTCCAACTGAGCTGAATATCCTTCAACCTTTACTAGCTGCTGATATGGTAATTTGGCCGTAGTTATTGATTTAATTATTGATCAGAGTACCAAATTGATAGTTTAGTATATCTTGAGACTGATATTTTATTAATTGGCTATTTGTTGGCTGTTTCTCTTCTTTTGAAGCGTGGTGCCCCCGAGGTGGATTTAATGAAAATTAAATCCTATATTGATTATCACTGATTGCCAAAATTAATAAAACACAACACTTTTGGTACCCTGAGTGAGCCCCAGCATTTTTGGTGCCCAACAGGATCTAATCATTAACCCATAGACATCGAGGAATTGAACAAAACTAAGCCAGTAAACTAAGGGTGGGGCGCCTTTTTATGAACTTTATGAGAGGGGTGGCACACCGACTCAAACTTTGAAAACCCCTGCTCTTCATGAGTCACTAGTCGTGGGCAAATCAATTGAACCAGGTCCAATACCCTTGGAAAAAATTAACACTTTGCCTACTGCCTAAGCCAAACTGTGATTGAAAGCTGAAAAAACTGAAAATAATAAGTCAACTAAGTCTAAAAACTAAAACTCAACAGTGACTTCTAGTTTCACACAGGACTCAAACCACAGTCACCTGGGGGAGAGTCTTGTGTTTACCTCATTTTTACCCCACAACCTCCTGTGTAGAGCCTTTGTCACTCTTTACAGCTAAACTAGAGGGCTGGGTATAAATAATCATATAGCTCCCATGTGGCTATTCTCATCTGGATGCAAGTAGACACATTTTGGCATAAATTATATAGGTTTTTAATCTGACACAAGGACCCTAACTTTACGGAAGTGTAATACTTAAACACCTGAATACCTGTTTAAGGAGAGGCAATTTAAATATTTACTACTAAACTGAAACTTGTGATAAGATAAATATTTTACAGTATATGTCCATGCTGGTGTAGTGCAACATAGGCCCTGAAACATATTTGTAACGCCTGTTGCCAGTCTATCATGTCCCAAATAGAAAACATGGTTGTGATTTTACTGCAACAAAGTAATTGCTACCTTGTCATACAAGTATCGAACTGACTGTCAAAAGAAAGCAGACAAAATAGAGCCTACCACGGGCACCAAATATGGGGATTGTAGCCATTTCACTATTTTAAGGCCCTCATGAGCTGTTTTCAGGAGCAAATAATTACTAGCAGCGCCCCTTAGCCCACCTATAGCTTCCCTGACATTGAGATTTTGATTGACAGGCTTAGTCCTCCACCCTTCACTCTGACACCACTCTCACATACACACACAGAGGGTGGGTGTTCACTCTGTTAAAAGACAGCGGGATGCCATTAACTCTGTGAGAGGGGCCTTTAATGTAATTAACAGTGAGGAGACAGGGGGGGGCAACTGCACATCTCACACCCCCCTCCGCATTAGTCATACACGCATACACACACACTCCCTCCCCACTCTAAACCCCTGTTGAGAAAAGTGTGTCTTTAATTAAAAATCCCCCACCCGACACACGCACACACACACACACACACACATATATGCACACACTTGTACACAAACACTACTCCAGGTTTCATGTGCTCCAGTCAGAACATGCAGGCTTGATTAGTATTAATCCTTATCTGCAGAATGGACAGCTTCTCAATTGTGTTTTTTCCTCGGCTGGCTAATTTCATGAAGAGCATAATTACAGCATTTTCAATTTCGGCCCTCTGCAGAGTTATGAGGCTGACAGTCTATCTCTGCACTGCAGCTGAGAGGGCTGGGGTGTGCGAGCGCGAGTGTGTATCCATGTATCCCAGAGTGCTTGTGGACGTGTGATTCTGTTTTTCTGACTAAAATGAGAGGGAGAATTAGTGGGTTATGCGGGTGACTAATACAAGAGATAATTTCGTGCCAAATCCAAATTGGAAAAGCGGCTAAAATCATGACAACTGTGTAAACCACATAGTAGACGGCAACTCTTGCGCAAATAGGGCTGATTTGCTAAAAATGGCAAGTGAAAATATTAGGATAATGTGGGTGCAAACATTTTAGTGCCAGTAAACTGGTGCCTGGGTCCAGAATGTGTTCAGTAACAGTGTGATATCCAGTAATCTGATTTACTTGCTGTCTATGTGGTGTGTGTTCCAACAGTAGGAGGATGAAAGGCATGTCAGCTCTGATTAGAGCTGCCGAACTGGCACCGTTTGGGTAAATGTGAGTGTGTGTATTCGTGCCTGTGCCTTGGTCACTCTCCAGTAGGGAGATCGGAGCTGCCCTAAGGCAGTGACCATCGTCCCATCCTTCACAGCTCCTCCTTTCATCTCCCTTCATATCTCTCTCTTCCTTCTCTTCCTCTCAGCAGGGCGACTGTTTGCTGCCTGATATCTCCACTCTCACTTCTCACTCAAACGCTCGGTAAACAGCTGCCGCGCATATCTATGCACTTATGTGCGAGAAGGCCTTTTCAGCAAAAGCAGCTTGTGTGTATATTCGGATGCAGGCGGCTCATCAGCGATGCTCTGTCAGCTTTGATAATAACTTGGGGCCCCGAGGCACTGTGGCCCCTGATACTTTGTCACACTCCTCCAGCTCTGCAAACACAGGCCACCGTTGCCAGTAAAGCGTCTCTGCCTTCACTGATAATGAGCTCTGTGTCCTCAAAGATAGTCTGGTGTGGACGGGTGCCAGATTCCCCTGAGGTGTGAAGCGCTGCACGACTTCTGACACCGACAGGACAGCAGCTTAGGTCCTCAGCACACATTCCCACTGACTAATAGGCAGTCATTAATTTAGACTTGATTAAATGAAAATGTAATGATGCCCAAAGGGGAAGTTAGTAATCACAGTGGCAGAGAATAAGGTAGAGGAAAGAATGAGACAAATAGAGGATGTTGAAAAAGTCAAGTAAGTTGGTATCAAAGTTTTACTGGGTAAGTGTGTAAAGCATATAATGATTAAACAGGATTAAACAGTAGGGGAGACTGGGGATGGTAGTAACATTTTTTAGTTTGCGCATCAGTAACTCAGTGATTGTTTATGCCTTTTGTAATTGAAGGCCTACTTCTGATTGTTTAAATATTTCCAAGGACCACCTTCCCAAATAAATGAGGAAAAAAAGGAAGAAAAAAAAAACATGACAAAAAAGAAGAAAACATAAACTGGGAATTCAGCATCACTCCCATTATGAATTCAGCTTTAATGTATTCAGGTTCATTTGTCCTAAACATAAAGCGTTGGAGCTTTTACTGGTGCGGGGTTGTTTCCGACATCACTGTTTTGTTTCAAAAAACGATCCAGTTTGTGTCATGAATGTTAGCCGGCTATCAGTGTTGAAACACGATTGTCTCTACCTTATATTCAAACTGGTCATTGAAATTATGCATTTTAATTTAACAGTTTTTATTTATGCAAATTCCTGAGCATATTTATTTAAAAAAATGTTTTATGAAAAAAAAGGAGAAATAATCTAGCCATTTAGTAGTACACTGCATTTGGGGCCCCCTAGATGGTGCTCTGAGGCCCATCCATGGGCCACTGTGCTATAGTTTGATACATGGTACATATATTCATCCACTACAAATAAAATTCTATTGTATGTCTACTACACAATTACAAATTACCCCACTACTAGTGAGTTGTAACACTAGCAGGGGATAAATATAACAGTGAGAGGTAATTTGATGATTAAGATCCACGCTATCCAATGTACAAAAGAACTTTATTAAAGAATGTTTTTTTTTAATAAAGTGAATCATTTAAAGTGACAAAAGCACTTCGTGTGTGTGGACTGCAGCCATTGTACAGTAGCTAACAGTTTTAGCTTGTGGGCTTGAAGGTAGCATGAATGCAAATTAAACTCGAGAAACTGTCCAGGTTATGTAAGTCAAATCATTGTATCTAAAATACAATGGACACTAGGCAAAAACAACCCTGATTAAAAAATGACCTCACCTTAAAAATATATATTTTTTAAATACTTTATAAAGATTTTGAATTAACAAACAACTACAACAAATGAGGAGAAAAAAGGAAAAGAAGAAAAAAAAAACAATAGGGAGACACAACAGACAGGCTGGATACTGCACACAGTTATGTACATTAAATAGATTCATATTTATTTATCTATACCTTTATCCATACAAATACATATTCATACACAAATACATCACAAATACATATACAGTACATGCCAGGGGGTACATGTTAATTACTGGAAGTCATCAGTCAATTTATTATAATTTCCCATCATCTAACTCACCTTTTTTCCGACAAATCTTCCATATCTCCTACTTTGTGGGTCACTTTCTCCATGAGTTATATGAAGAAAGGGGGAGGTTGTTTTTTTTTCAGAGCTGTGAGTCTGAGGATTCTAAATAAATATTTTTCACCTTGACTGAGACCATTTGGAGGGTTTTCTAGTATTACAGGCTCTGTTGAAAAAAATAAATGTTTTAGTTGTAAAATTTACAATGTTGCTCACAAAGACAGACCACTTACATCCCCTGTGCGATATTAATGATATCACTGCAATTGCTAAAACTGAAAGTGTTAAAACTAACCCGTTGTTACAACCCTCCCTGGTCTCCCCTACTGAAGCTCATAAAAACGATTAATTATGCATAATAACCAAACACTGATGATAACCCAGCAAATAGACTAATAAAGTAAACGCACTGCAGCATCCATATCCATTAGTTTGCATCCATTAGTTTTAAATGGCCCCCCTTCAAGAAGACAGAGTTCCTTCTGACCATAAATCTACCTCTTAAAAGCCTAATGTGACACGGAGACACATATTTAGCTAACAGTTTAGCGCAGTAATTAGCGTTTGTGAGCTCTCTGCCTCTGCCAAATGCCAGCCGCCCAACATCTGTTCCTCTGCTGCCGCTGGGGCCGTCGCTGCCACCCTCGCCCACCCTCCTTCGCCAGCCATCTTTGCCTCTCTGCAGGTGGCAGAACACTTCAATCAGGTCTGGAGTGAAGTGATAGGTCAGAAAAAAAAAGATTGGTCCGTTGCTGCCCGCCCCCCCGAGCTGTTTGAGTGTTCATTTGAGTCTTAAAAGAGGGAGGTCCTCCTGCCAGCAGTCACCTTGAGTCCGCTTCCCCACCAGCAACAATTAAATGACAAAGAGCATGTCGGGCCACCGAGCCTCAGCTGTGAGTGTGCACCATCACTCCTTGGAAACATTCAGTAAGAGAGAAGGTAGTGAGGAACATGCTTTTCTCTTTTTGAAGTTCATATTTGATGAGCTTTTGTACGGTTGTTTGGTTTTGTAATGCAAGAGAGCAGGAGTGCTGTCAAGTTCCATTGTTTTGCAAGTCACAAGTGAGTCACAAGGCTTTGCATTCAAGTTTCAAGTCAAGACAGACAAGTCCCAAGTCAAGTCCCAAGTCCAGACAGGTGAGTCTCAAGTTAAGTCCAAAGTCAAGACTCACAAGCCCCAAGTCAAGTCCCAAGTCAAGACAGGCAGGTCCCAAGTCCCATCCCAAGTAAAAAACTGTCAAGTCCCAAGTCAAAACTGACAGGTCCTTAGTCAAGACAGCCAAGTCCAAAGTAAACTCCCAACTAAAAACTGACAAGTCCAAAAATGACATGTCTCAAGTCAATACTGACAGGTCCTAAGTTAAGACAGGCAACTCCCAAATCAAGTTCCAAGTCAAAATGGACAAGTCCCAAGTCAAGTTTAAAGTCAAGACAGGTGAGTCCCATGTTAAGATTCACAAGCCCTAAATCTAGTCCCACGTCAAGACCCAAGTCAAGACTGACAAGCCCCAAGTCAAAACAGACAAGTCCCAAGTCAAGTCCCAGGTCAAGACCGACAAGTCCCAAGTCAAAACTGACAGGTCATAAGTAAAGACAGACAAGTCAGGTCCCAAGTCAAAACTGACAAGTACGAAGGAAGGTCCACCTCCTGCCTGCTGTCACCTTGACCCCGCTCCCCCACCAGCTATAATTAAATCGTAAGGACCATGTAGGGCCACCCAGCTATAGCTGTGGGCGTGCGCCATCAGCATATCCTCAGCATATTCTCCCTGATGGGAAGCTTCTGCACTTGCCTGTGTATATTGGATTTATTTCTCGCTCCAGCGGTGATGGATTTTCCATTTGCCTGTTTTGTACGGTGGTGCACCATTGAGAGAAGCAGCACATCAAGACGGTTGCATCTTCTGTCACTCCCTGTCGCACACCGTTTGCTCAATGCCATTTTAGGATTTTTGCTCTCCCCGGCAAGCCATGCTTTTCCATATTGTGGGGGCCCATTTAACTCTGATAAGTCATTGTTCAGGCAATACAGAGGGGGAAGTCTTTATAGCATGCAGGCAGTGTCGACAACCCCCTCCCTGTTCTCTCATTTTCTGTTCTCCTTTTCCCCTTTTTCTATTCTCTCTTTAGCATTTTGCCTATAGCTCCTCTGTGGGCAAATTGTCGTTTCAGAGCCCTTGCCCCTAACAGGAAGGAAGGGAGGGTGGGGGTGGGGTGGAGGGGATTATGACAGAAACAGGATGAAAGGGGGAGAGAAAGGGGAAGGTGGTAGAAAATAAAGTTGCTCTTATCAGAACTTGCCAGGAGCCATGCACACACAAAGCTGTTTGGGAATCCAATTTAGTCTTTGCTGTTAGTTTAAGTGATATCAGTGCAATTAGCTGTCACAGGTCAGAGTGTGAGCTGGCCGCGCGTTAAGTGATTTCCTGAAATCCCACTAGTGGCAGCGTGAGGGGACATCAAGTCTGCAGAAAAAAAAAGAAAAACAGAAAAGAAAAAACTTCCCTCGCCTACCACACAAATGGACCGCTTCTTTATACAGCCTGCTAATAAATGTCAGCCGCCTCTTGGCTCTTTTGTTTTGCTCTTGTCAGCTGCTCACTCTGGATTTAAATTGATTTTCTTCCTCTATATCTCTCCACAAGGGTGACTTTGAGGCATCATCATTTTATATGAGCCTTGTGTAACTCAATTGTGCTGTATGTTGTTTTTTGGTGAGCTACAACAGAGAATGTCTACATGTTGAGGGGGGGTAAACAGCAGGAATGTCCTTGGTGTTTTTGCGCAAGAGCAATTACACTGAAGGTGCATTAGTGGGAATATGATCTATTTAAAAAACCTCCAGTGTGAGTTTCTGCTGCTGTGCTCTGTCTATATCATGGTTTGTTTTCGACATTAATATGAAAGCAGAAATTACCCAAGGTGACTGAACAGGGGGGAAACTCTGTGAAAGCCGATTTATGGCAGCCTAGCTCTCCTGCAGCATCTATAAACTTCTGAATAGACTGTGTTCTGCAGCTTCCCTCGACTAAGCAGTATTTCAGAGGTGATAGATCTTTGCTACTTAAAGTTGCTACTTTAATGTCCAGGACTCTCTGGGAAAATTCAGTGAGAGAGAAGATATTTCTAAATGTGCTATGCCAATGTGCCATTTTAACAACAGAGCCTCAACGTACTGTTCTTTGTGCAACTTAAAATGTCAAATAAAGGTCAAAGTTGTTAATTTTCATCTGCAATTTTTGATCCACATGTTTGCCATGTGCCATTTTTTGTTGTTGTTGTTTTTGTACTTAAACAAATTATCTTAAGTATCATTTTTTTTCCAACTGGAGCTCAGTAACATAATGTTAGTCCTTCAGGGTTCTTTCCTGTAACTTGTTTGGATGCTTTCAGGTTGGTTCAAGCAAAATGGATCTGTGTATTAAGTGCTGACTTGCTGGGAATGAATAGCATACTTTTTAATCTTTGGGCTTGTATTTTCAAGTCAAAGGGCTCAAATCCAAGTGAAGTCATGAGTCATTGGTATTAAAGTTCAAGTCAAGTTGCAAGTCTATATTGATTTTGTCAGGTCGAGTCTAAAGTAATCCACACCTCTGCAAGAGAGTAGCAAGCTCACATGTTTTGCATGATGCCTTCGGCAATGCGCAGGCTTAGCAACTGACACAGTCCAACCTGTATTAAATCAATACAGTGTCAGGTGCATGTAATTACAAATCAAGTTCTGGTATAGAAATAGAGTATATTTCATGGAAATCATGTGGTAAAGGCCTGCAAAATTCTGCCTCTCACTTTACAGCTGTAATAGGTGCACATCACGCAACATACCTGTTTAAGAGGTCAGACTATGACAATCAGTGAGCCAACACACTGAGGAAGGCATCAGCCAAAATGTCTGTTCTTTTCACAAAAGAAAAAAGATAAAGCAAATGTCAAGTCTCAAAAAATTCTTACAATGAATGCAAACCAGTTACTTTGGAACTGCAGAGTTTGTTGATGTAATGGTGAGGGCAACGATTTTTCCTTATATTCTCTTAAAAAGTTACCCATGCAAGACATGCAGGCTGACAAACATTTATAAAAGTTCCCCCAAGAAACACAAATGTGGCTTTTCTTTCATAGATCATTCATTCATGACTTGTATTCCACCTGACTGACTGTGATTAACACTGACCTCCTCCTCCTTCTCTCTCCTCTGCCTCCCTTCCTTCTCACTTGTCTCCAGGGGAGATCTGTGCGTTCAACATTCACGGGCTAGAGGCTCCGTTCGAGGCAGTGGTGCTGAATGGTACGTCTGGTGAGGGCCAGCTGAGGGCCCGCGGCCTGGTGGACTGTGAGCTGCAAAAGGAATACACCTTCATCATTCAGGCTCACGACTGCGGGTCTGGCCCCGGGGGCACGGAGGGCAAAAAGTCCCACAAGTGAGTAAGACAGACAAGAGCTACAACAACAAGGGCTTCTAAAGTCTGACAGAATAGATGAGTGCATGCACAGTACATTTGTGCAGAATTCACAAAACCATTTCTAGGCAAAGAATAGGATCCATAGATTTGACTTCATGCTTTATTCTTAGACCTGGCTTGCTTGTACAAAGTCACTGAAAAGAAAATACCACGAAGGACAAGGTAACAGACAATTAAGCAAACAAGATTTTTCATAATTCATATAAAAATGCTTCGGCTAAATTATGTAAAACTACAAGTACTCATTGTATAATTCATCTTTCATTTAAACAACAAGTTGAGGCCAATCAAATTATCAGCTACGCAAGAAGACAGTGGTGGTTTTGAAATGGTAGTTTATACTGTTGAGAGAATGACAGTTGGCTCTATAGGTGTCTATGGACATTTATGAGCGTAAAGACTGTATGTGTGTGGGTGCAAATGAAAGCAGGGGCAACTAAAGACATAGACAAGGATGTGTGGTAGTGGATGTTTGGGGCTTATCTCAAACTGGCATTAATAGTTACAGTAGTTCCAACAGAACCCCAACAAGCTGCCAGCATGAACAACCCATGTCAAAGATGTTCTGTGGACTGTCTGCCGAAAAACAATCTGAAGGTCCACTTAACAAAAGGGAAATTAGACAGTCAGGTACAGGTTCTACAGATGAATCTACTGTAATAGCAGGGCTGACAAAGATGCCTTTCAAATTCTGATTTTCAAACAAAGTGCCTACCTTGAAGCGATAGTTCAGACTATTCTAAGTGGAGTTGTCTGAGGTACATATTGATAGTCATTGTATTAACTACAGAAGTTGGAGGTCAGCACAAGCTAAGCAATGAATTGCTGTGGACAGGGTCAGCAGCAAACTGTATTTTAGCCACTGAAGGCAGTATCTGTGTAAGTGAATTTTAAACTTATTTTCAATGCTTTACTTTCCAATCAAACAGCCTTTTCCAATTGGAAACCACTGTTATATAATATATTGTTCTCTTCAAAGCAACCAGGTTCCTTGGAGTTGTACAACTGGTTATGGAACAGTCTCAGTTTATCACTGATGTCTCTATGTGACCTGTATAAGCAAATGAGACCATAAGCAAGAAGACTGACTGTTGTAGTAGCTTTAAGGAAATAAAATAAATTTAGCTTGCAGAACTCAGAAGTTGCTGGTCTAACACCGCCTCAATCTGTTAGTTTCTTGTGTTATTGTGTGCCTTTGGAGTTTCAAAAGGTTAGGTCAGATTGACCTAACTCCACAATTCATACCTCATAGTTCACAGTCTTTTCACGTCTTCAAGAACTATGATTTTCTGAACTTATACAGACTTATACAACTTAAATCAAGTTGCCATTTATTAATGATGGTGATTATAAAATGTTGCCAATTATTAGGTGGACCTTTTTTAAGTGATTCAAATGTGTTTTGCTGCTGACCTTGTTCACAGCAGTTCATCTCTTAGAAATTGAAAAGGTTCGGAGCCCTCAGAGGGTCATACAAGTGCAATGAAGGCGCTCTTTGGTATAGAAAAAAAAAGCTAAAAAAAAGTAGAGAAGTCCAAGGGACAAAAGTTAAAAAGTCTTTAATGGCTATTTCAAAAACCTTCTTCACACTCTGTGCTGCTACATTTGGGTTGTGACCGATCTTCATTTTAACGTGTACAAGCATTGCCTGTGTTTTTATAGCCATTTGTATAAAAGTTAATTGCTTAGCTTACGTGCTGGTACTCCTCTCTACTGTAGTTAATAATACTGTAGTCATCCACTTGGCGACAGCTTGATATTGCTTGAAAACCATTCATGTCAGCACAGAAACAGCACATCCACCCACCTCCACCTCCACAAGAACCAATAGACTAGTTTAAAGAGGTCAGCTGATAAACACTATTTGTCACACTTGTTGGCTCTCTTGAAAGCAGCCTCTGTCTGGAAAAAAAAAGCCTTTCAGACAACTACCTCCATCCGCTATATGCTGCACATCTCACCTTGCTGTCTTACAGCTCAACCCCCTCACCTCAGCCAACAATGGAGCACAGAAATCTATCACCTTGTCTAGTGTGTAGACGCACACACACACGCACACACAGGCACACACAATGAGACATACTGTATAGGCACTAAACTTGGAATTATAGCAGCAGGGGTTTTCAAGCCTCGGTGAAAGTTTTAAATCACTAGAGCGTAACTTGTATTTACTGTATGTTGTTTGCCGTGTTATCGGTGTGTGTGTGTGTGTGTGTGTGTGTGTGTGTGTGTGTGTGTGTGTGTGTGTGTGTGTGTGTGTGTGTGTATGTGTGTACAAGGCAAAAAAGGTGATGGATTGGAGCCACTATTTCCATGCTGTTGATCATGTTTTATATCCCTCTTAAGTACCCAGGCATTCTGTTATGTCACACCATTACTTTCTATCAACATAACTCAGCGCCCCGCTGTGACGCAGACCCAGTTTGCTCGGCACAGACAGGCTGATGCTGGAGGGGAAGAGAATTCGGGGACACTTTTAAATGGTCTGTCCTTTCGCCGGCAACTCTCTAAGGATGAGGCTGGCCTTTCGCCGCTGCTCGCTCCGATTTAGAAAGAAGCTAACAGGGAAGAAGATGAATCTCTGCCTAAGGCTGTGCTCAAATTACACATGACACGTCAACAGCAGAGAAGGAAACCAGTCAAGAAAATTAGCGGCTAAAGAGGACAGGGGAGAGGATCAGGAGTGACACCGGATGAGTTTAAACTTCACTCTATCCTCTACTCCCTGCTCTACTCACCACTGCTGCTGACCTACTTCTCACTACTGCACATTTAGAAATAAAGGTGCTAACTAGAACCAGAAAGGTTTTTTAGTTCTCGGTGGAACCAAGGTTCCACTTGCAACCCTTTGAGATGATTCTACCTAGAACACAACATACAGTGTATACCTAGAACCATCTGTGAAAGGTTTCATCTAGAACCCCCAATAAGAGGCTCTAAAGGAGATTCCTTCTATGGTGAAATGGTTTCTGGGTTCTATCCAGAATCTATTGACCTTATAAGGGTGCTAGCAAGAACCCACCCAAGGAATTTTACCAAGAACCCTTTCACATGCTTACATATCCACACCCACACATACACACTTACACACCCATCAACACCTAACCTGCTGTCATATGTGACAAATCCGACCTGTACTTGTGTCATTCATGCTGTTCTGTCTTCTGTTTTTCGTCTCATATCTTGTTCTATGTTCTGTCTCATACCTGTATTGTTCTGTCCCTTGTCTTGCAATAATACAAAAAAAGAACCCTTTCATATTGCAATGGTTTTATCAAGGAGCCACCCAGGGAGTTCTATCAAGAACCCTTTTCTGTTCTAATGGTGCTATATAGAATCCACCCAGTGGGTTCTGGTGAGAACCCTTTTATATTATGGTGCAAAGAACCCTTGACAAAAGAGTTTTTCGAGGATTTCAGCAACCCTTGAAGAACACTTTCTTCCAAAAAGGGTTCTTTGGATGAAAAGGGTTCTTAATGGAACCCTTAGTCTCACAAAGAACCCTTGACAAAGCCTTTCTTTAAAAAGGGTTCTGGATAGCCCTTTAGCCCTTGAGGAAGAACCCTTTTGGAACCCTTAGTTCTAAGTGTGTGGATTTTTATTCTGACGGGCTCCAGCTCAGCTTGCTCCTGCTGTCTGATTCTGTCCTCCTCTCTGACAGTCCTTCTGTCTCTGTTACAGTATTTCATCAGACTGCCTCTGCACTCACAAATGGACACGCTTGAAATAAATGCATCATCCAGCAAAGCCAGTAAAAGTGTTACATCCCTGCACTCTTGGTGACTTTGTTAGAAACCACAGCAACAGACAGATGACATTAATGACCGCCTTTTTCTGAGTCAGAGCACCAATATAACAGTGCACAGATTTGCCACTTCTGAATCACATCGCGTCTCTCCGCCCTCTGAGATATTTTACTTGGCTGCCTATGGAAGCTTTAGTCACTTGTCAGCAAAGTGCAAAGCTCGATTGAATTCACCTTAAACTCCTTGAGAGTGTTTCTGCTCAGGTCAGCTTTAAATGGAACACAAATTAATCTACAATACTGTAGGCCTGACCTCTGCCAAATGAACAATTTGTACTGAACACTGAAGTGTTCTCAGCCTTCGTCGTAAAGAGCCATAAATCTGATGGATGTTAATTTTGTGTCTTTCTTTTGGTTTTAACACAATAGTGTTTCAGCCTAGACATTAATGAGAAATGTAATTGGTGTCAAGTACTGCTGGTCTCTGAGAAGAATCATCTGCATGCAGAAAATGAGTTATTACAACCTAAATAAACCCCACTTCATTAAAAGTGAAAAAGCTCGAAGATGCCTGTGTATGAACCAAAGTGCTTCACAGACAGATAATGCTGGAATTAAAAGACCATGAGAATAACAACTGTAACATTCACATGATTTGTTTGTCCTTTCCCCAAATTTGAATAAAAAGCACAAGTTTTCCAGTGGGTCAGTCAGTACAAACTTATGTTGTTTGTCTAAACTCACAGAACTTTAGTTTAAAAACTAGTGAAAATCAGTGTTTGACTAGTTATTTTTTAAAATGTAATATACTGCATATTACCAGTTACTTTCATTTGACAGTACGTTACATTACTTAGTATTAAGTATACTTTTTCATTTACATTTTACACTTTTAACATTACTTTCATCAAAATAACGTCAGTAAGTAAGATTAGGCATTATAAAGTGGAAAAGCAAGTGCCCATATTGCAACACTTACGGTTAAAAGATATTTCAATCAGTCTCGTCCACCTTGTGTACACACCAGTGTTCTGATGATTTACACAGCCTTGTCAAAAAATGCTACCATAGCTTGAATAGA
>JAJHUR010140512.1:2777937-2788224 GCA_027495735.1 Lutjanus campechanus | reverse complement strand
AAAAAAAGAACCCTTTCATATTGCAATGGTTTTATCAAGGAGCCACCCAGGGAGTTCTATCAAGAACCCTTTTCTGTTCTAATGGTGCTATATAGAATCCACCCAGTGGGTTCTGGTGAGAACCCTTTTATATTATGGTGCAAAGAACCCTTGACAAAAGAGTTTTTCGAGGATTTCAGCAACCCTTGAAGAACACTTTCTTCCAAAAAGGGTTCTTTGGATGAAAAGGGTTCTTAATGGAACCCTTAGTCTCACAAAGAACCCTTGACAAAGCCTTTCTTTAAAAAGGGTTCTGGATAGCCCTTTAGCCCTTGAGGAAGAACCCTTTTGGAACCCTTAGTTCTAAGTGTGTGGATTTTTATTCTGACGGGCTCCAGCTCAGCTTGCTCCTGCTGTCTGATTCTGTCCTCCTCTCTGACAGTCCTTCTGTCTCTGTTACAGTATTTCATCAGACTGCCTCTGCACTCACAAATGGACACGCTTGAAATAAATGCATCATCCAGCAAAGCCAGTAAAAGTGTTACATCCCTGCACTCTTGGTGACTTTGTTAGAAACCACAGCAACAGACAGATGACATTAATGACCGCCTTTTTCTGAGTCAGAGCACCAATATAACAGTGCACAGATTTGCCACTTCTGAATCACATCGCGTCTCTCCGCCCTCTGAGATATTTTACTTGGCTGCCTATGGAAGCTTTAGTCACTTGTCAGCAAAGTGCAAAGCTCGATTGAATTCACCTTAAACTCCTTGAGAGTGTTTCTGCTCAGGTCAGCTTTAAATGGAACACAAATTAATCTACAATACTGTAGGCCTGACCTCTGCCAAATGAACAATTTGTACTGAACACTGAAGTGTTCTCAGCCTTCGTCGTAAAGAGCCATAAATCTGATGGATGTTAATTTTGTGTCTTTCTTTTGGTTTTAACACAATAGTGTTTCAGCCTAGACATTAATGAGAAATGTAATTGGTGTCAAGTACTGCTGGTCTCTGAGAAGAATCATCTGCATGCAGAAAATGAGTTATTACAACCTAAATAAACCCCACTTCATTAAAAGTGAAAAAGCTCGAAGATGCCTGTGTATAGACCACGGTGCTTTACAGACAGATAATGCTGGAATTAAAAGACCATGAGAATAACAACTGTAACATTCACATGATTTGTTTGTCCTTTCCCCAAATTTGAATAAAAAGCACAAGTTTTCCAGTGGGTCAGTCAGTACAAACTTATGTTGTTTGTCTTAACTCACAGAACTTTAGTTTAAAAACTAGTGAAAATCAGTGTTTGACTAGTTATTTTTTAAAATGTAATATACTGCATATTACCAGTTACTTTCATTTGACAGTACGTTACATTACTTAGTATTAGGTATACTTTTTCATTTACATTTTACACTTTTAACATTACTTTCATCCGCACACTCACAACACTGTGCAATCATCAATTGATGATTGCACAGTGTTGTGAGTGTGCGGTTGCTGTTTTTTGTTTTAAGTGTCTTAGTTCAGCTCCAGCACCTCTAAGAAGAATCTTGCTCACGGATGAGCGGTGGCTTTTTTTCACTTTTAACATTACTTTCATCAAAATAACGTCAGTAAGTAAGATTAGGCATTATAAAGTGGAAAAGCAAGTGCCCATATTGCAACACTTACGGTTAAGATATTTTAATCAGTCTCGTCCACCTTGTGTACACACCAGTGTTCTGATGATTTACACAGCCTTGTCAAAAAATGCTACCATAGCTTGAATAGATAGCAGAGTAAACCAAACCCCACGCCTAAACCTCTACACAGGCCAACTAAGTAGCACATCTGGATTGGTGGCACATATCAGATAATGCCCAATAAAAGTGCTGTAAAGAAATATATATCTCAACAAATTCTCATCTCAGCTAGTCACATACAGATGATTTGTTGCCTCCCCTCAGCGTCTGATACTGAGGAGATTATAACCATTAGTAGCTGTATCTGATGGAGCCACAAAGCCTTTTGAACATGTGATTAATGCTACTAAAAGGCTGCAGTTTGATCAGGTTTAGGCCAAAGAAACTACTTTGTACGTACGTGTGACGTTACTGTTAAGAGACATTAAGAGGCTCACAACACAAAAGTCACATGACAAAAAACATAAATGTAACTTACACCTTTTAATAACGTTTTGGTTTCACACGGGACACGAACACCAGTCCCCTGGATGAAAGTCCCATGTTTATTTCAGACATCCACCTACTTCTCCAGTCATGCCTATAGAGTAGTACTGGAGTTTCCTAAGTTTGCTGCTATATGTTCCAAAATGCAAGTGTTACTTTTTGTTACTGTTTGTAATGTGTCTGTTGAGAACATGGTGGTTTATTTACTGTTTGAGGGCAACATCATTACCAACAACATCATAACATTTGCCATTTTTCTCTGAAAACTTGAGTAGAAATCTCAGAAACCGGTGCAGCTCACTACGTGAGCCCTGAGCCTATGGGATGGGCGTAGCTGAAAAACAACCATATAATCTCACTAATTAGCATCTGAAGACGAGAAGTTTCTCTGTACTGTTTGTACCTCGCCATTCCCAACACACCTTGCTTTGTGCAAGTTTCTACTGTTGCTACACAGTAATTAGGCATAAGGGACACCTCACTGACTTACAAAGCATGTCATATGCATAATCCTTCCCTGGACTCACACCCAACCACGACACATGTATTTAACACTGGCCCAGGGGTTAAATGCCTAGAGGCAGTCAGAGGGGGTAATGCATTCACAACAGGGTCTGGTGCCCCCAAGGTTGTGTGTGTACAAATGCGTGTTTGGGAGAAAACATAGATGTAATTTTGACACACAGATGTTTCTCATGTGCGTGTAGCCACACATTCACACGCATGCTTGGTGGTTGGCAGCACGGCTGTTATTAAAGCCATCATTAGTGAATCTTAGAGGCCTGTATGTCCTCACCTCACTGCAGTTTGGAGAGGCTAATTATCTCGAGGAGCAGCTAGCTGAAGGACAGCCATGCACACACACACAAACACTCACAAATCCCAAATGCTGAGTCAAATTCACACTGATACACCTAAATTTACATATAAATAAGACAAATACCCTAGCTGGGGATAGACAGGCTGATTGTGCATCTCATAACCACCTTACTCACAAACATGCAAACAAACACACACTCATGCACATAGACAACCACCCAAATCACACACAGTATTAACAAAAAAGTCACTTCTTTATGAGTGAAGAAGTGGGCCAAAAGCTGTGCCTTGTTAGCATAAGCTGTCATGATAAATTCCTGCAGTGAGAAGACCAGGGGACTCCACACAGATAGTGCAGTCCTGTCAATGTGTCTGTGCTTTATTCTACCAAGAATCTTAACTTCACGCTTGTCACACTTGATGCTAATATGAGTGAAACCTCATTCTGTCAAAACCTGTTAGTTGACGTGATTATTATTCCTGGCAAGAAAAAAAAAACATCTAGTGTAGGAATATGTTGTTTATCTTCAGCTAACATAATGTAATAGGAGAGCATAGTCTCCGTGTTTCAATTATGAATATGCACCGCCAGGAACTGCACCATCTGTGCTTGTCTGCTTTAGTTACCAGACGAAAGAAAGTGACACCCGTTCCAATCCCATATTCAAACCACGATCAGGCGTCACTGCACGTCGGCGGACACTTAGAAGTTTCTCAGCAGAGACGAGCAAATGGACATTCAATTAGTTAATTGTGCACAAATGTTCTTAAAGTTAAAAAAATCTTTTCCCACTGGGTAAGTGCATTGAAGATCGCAGCTTTAACTCCTTTGTATCCCTTCCTCTGTATTTCTCCATTCTGTGGCCTGATGGTCCAAGCCATCCAAGCATGGGCGCCTGATTATAGTTAAAAGTGGGGGTACAAGATTAGTATGACAGAAAGTTTTTACTCATATAACACCTGAAAGTGCCCTTTTCTTTAATGTAGAGCCTTCAATCAAGACTAATAAAATACTAGTTTTTCATTTTTTATACTGTCAGCAGTGAGTTGACAGATAAAACACACACACAAAGGGTAACTATTTACTGCATACTGCCATACAGTTAGCTGATTATTAATCTAATTAGCCACCATCAGTAATCAATAGCCTACACACATTATTAAATCGTTAATCAAACCAATAGTGTTTCTTTAGTGGTGAAAAATGTTTAAAAAAGATATATACACAGTAGTTTCAACTAAACTCAAGCCCCCTGCATTCTCTGGGTAAAATATAAGACCAAACAAACTTTAAGAAATATATTCCTTTTGTGTCCATAAAAACACATAACTCTAGAAATACAAGATAACAGGTGTTATATGTCTATAGCCTTCCTGTCAATTTGGCATCAATATAATCCATAAATATAAACTGTATTTCCATAGAGACTTTGTTTTGGATTTATCGCCTCAACTCGTTACCAGCCTCTGTTTGTTAAACTGCACTGGGACTGAGAGGTGAACCGTTTCAAAAATTAAGATTTCTCATTAAAATACGTGCTGGTTGGTGGATCAGTTGCATGCCGAATTAAACACAGACTCATAACACTGTTAATTCACTTTCTATCGTGTGTATGACAGTATTTGAGGATTTTTTTCAGCCTTTGTCACATTAATTACCCAGTTTGCTGCTTGCTGTTTAATGTTGAAGAGAGCACAGCTGCATTCTGATAATATTAAAAATGTTTGATTATATTGGAAGGTCAAGACACAAAAAAGACTAGACTTAAATAGGGCTGGACTGTGTGTTATGACCACTCACAGATGACTGCACATGGAGCATGTTGTTTTCTTTCCTTTTTTTTGTTGTTGTTGGTGTTGTTATTGTTGTTGTTGTTTTTATTTTTTTCTTGCTTTAGTGTAGCTCAAATGTTTAAAAGTAGCAAAATTGTATGCTCAAATAGTGGGTATGGAAAAACACGTGTTTGCTAATAGTGGAGCTGCAGCTGCTCCATTTGCTTCATTGCTCAGGCACCTGTGTATTCATCAGTGATTTGATCCATATTATCTAGTGTGAAGTAACCAGGGTCTGGACAAGGAGCGTTAAACATTGAACTGGATTACCATATCTTATAATCACCATGTATTGAGATTTCACAGGCCCCCCGTGGAGTTTTCTACTTCTGCCTGAGGGTGCTAGTCAATGCGAAAGTGGGATTTCCTTGCATATTGATGAGATTAGCATCCTGTGTTTCCCTGTGCATTTGTTCCCATTGGTATAGTTAGTGTTGTTTATTTCCATTCTAGTCGTACACATGGAAATTGATGATTCAACCTCTTGGCTAATTCTTGACAAAGATTAATTGAGTCCTTTGCCTGTGGGTGTGCAGGTGTGTGTATGTGTGTGCATGTGTGTGCACGGGAGGCAGTCAATAATGGCCCTCTTTGAGTGGCTGTGTTTAGTTGGGTGTTGATAAATAATGAATGTGGATGAATATGTAATAAGCTGGGAACAATACTAACCTGGCATTAACATGCATCACCTGGCTTTAACATGCAGCTGGTATCTGATTGTCTCTGCATATGATTTAGCTGAATTGAAATCACACCTGGCAGTGGAATACGTCTGCACTGCTCACCATGCACTTCATTTTCTAATGAGATATTTACATTCATTGAAAATGACTGCAAACATCTTCCTTCTTAGATAAAAGACATTTTGCTTTATTCCTGTAAACAGTGTTTTTGACTTAAATGGACTGGAAACTTGCTGCATTTACAATATTTTGTTGAAGTGCTATCAGACAGTGTGATATGTAAGGCACGCATGTAAATTAATTCTAAAAGATAAAGGTCATCTGTGCAGTGTCACAAGGAGTCAAAATCCTGGCTGCAGCAGTGGTAATTAGCTAGAATTTTCTTATAGATTTTTTTTAGGTTGCCTGGTTAAAAGAAAGTTGCATTAATCTATGATTGTACTGTGACCCAAAGAGACGAATGATCTGCAACCAGTTGTTTTAACCTTAGTATCTATGAAGTGTTTTGACAAGTTCTCCTCACCAAGGTCTCACCATTCTTGGATCCTTATCAGTGTGCATAGCAGCCAAGTGGGGGGTTGAGGACACACTGCTGACATTGACTAACAGTATTATGAACACCTTGAGCAACATCCCAGTCTTGTGAAGATTCTGTTTGTTGATTTTAGCAGTGCATTAACACCATCCAGCCCCACTTGCTGGTGGGCAAGCTGATGGATCTTGGGGTAAATCCAAGGCTCATTCTGCGGATTAATGATTTCCTTCTGAGCCATACTCAGTAGGTTAGATTTAACACAGCCATTTCATGCCCCAAGTTTATAAACACAAGGGCCCCACCAGATTTGTGCGGTATGCCATTCTACACTGTACACCAATGAGTGTCACTCTCCAACATCAGCATCTGAAGCGTAATTAAAAACATAACGTAATGACTTGCAAATACTTTTTGATTTGTATTCAATTGAATACACTACAAAGACAAGATATTTAATGTTCAAACTGATAAACGTTATTGTTTTTTGTAGATATACACTTACTCTGAATTTGAAGCCTTTCAAAATAGTTGGGATTGGGGTAAAAATTCCAAGACTGGGAAAGTTGTGGAATGCTCAAAAAACACCCATGTGGAACATTCAAAAAGTAACAGGTTAACTGGTAACAGGTGACAATATCATGATTGGTGATAACAAACTCTGCTGAAAGGAACATACAGGTTTTGGAACAACATGCTGCTATATGGACGACACCTGTTTCAGAGACATCCTTGCTAATTTCAGCATGACAATGTCAAGACACACCCTGCATGTGTTACAACAGTGTGGCTGCATAGTAAAAGAGTTTAGGTACTAGACTGGCCTCTGAATTTGTGTGTCATCTATATAACAGTGATATTTGACTCATCCATTTCTCAAGTCTCTAGATCGCCACAATATCAAAAGCATCACTTAAATCAGCAGATTTAAGATTTAAATTTTCATGTAATTTAATACATATAGGATATTTCAGATATTTCAAAAACAATAATGAATTAATATATTAGTTATATTTTGAGGATAAATATAAATCTGGCCCACACAATAACACAGACAAAATCAGCATTTTCCTTCACAGTCCTCGACTTGACCTGGGTTGGATATAACTGATGCATATGTGGACATTTGAGTTTTCCTTTAAGATAGACTTGAAAAATTGTGAACCTATTTAAGCCTTGACAGTGATCATTCTGTAACACCAGTTACTTTGACTCAACCCATGATCTTTACCAAATCATTCTTGTGGCTTTACTAAATAAAGCCTTGATCATAGCTCTGTAAAATCAGAATATACTTTTGTTTTTCAAATGGAAAAAGAGGCAGATGGAATGAAAATATAATTTAAACTCAAATCAGTGCTAATGTCATACAATTATGTGTAATTCTATGGTTTGGCAGTGAAGTGCATGGAACTGAGCTGCAGACTCTCTCCTAGCAGTGACAACCTGTGATGGGTGTCTCATGTGAACGGGGGCTGACAACATGTCAGGTACTGAATTTTCACTGAAGCTGCTGCATCTTTTTCAGAATCGGTTAGATTGTTTTACATAATAACTGTTTTTAACTTAAAGTGGCACATTGCTGGATGCCTTCCAGTGTTTTGTGCTGTTTAGTGCTCCTCAATGTTATACACAGAATATTGGCCATTAAGTGTTAAGCACATATATTATACATGATTTGACATTGAGGAAAATTTTGGTTCACTTTATGTAAATAAATTATTTCTCAAATAGTTCGATTTTTTTTTATTGTCAGTCCGTTCTTTTTCTGTGACTTGCTGGTTTGGTGGTTTTAGTCTTAAAAATATGAAAAAGTGGTAAAAAATTGCCAGGTTGTGCCATACAGTAGGTGCTAACCTTAAAGACCCCCAGCACCTGTATGAAGTGAAGGCCACATCAAAGGCACATACTACTGTTTTGGACCATTAACATTCTCTTCATGTTGCGTTCTAGATGATTCTAGGGTGGGAGGCTTAGTCTCCCCAAAGGTAGATCATCCATCTGCTCCTGGTTTTTAAAACAAACTCTAACTATAAAGCTCCATGATTCACTGTGACAGTGTGGATTCTGTGCTATGTTTGTGTACGATGTATTGTATTTATGCTGGTGTACTGTCTGTAAAACTGACTGCTCCTCAGGGACATTAATGTTTTGCTCTGCTCTCTACTCTATTAAGCTATTATTTAGTTGTAGGTTCTGTAAAATTGAACCACTTGTTTTAATTTAAAGTCACTGTTCAGGCTGCCTTAACATTTTATGTTGACTAAACTTAAAAAAGACAAGTTGAGGTAATTTTGTGATAATTTAAACTTGATATGAATTCAGTTGTACTTGAGAAAATATGTTCAAAAAGTGTAAGATATTAAGTTGAACCCACAACTCTTCAGATGCACTGATGAACATTACAAACAAATTTGATTTCCTTTTCCTCAGTTTGAAAGGTCAGTTCTTCATTTAACACAAGGAACTTACAGAACTGCAAACTTACTTACTGCTGCTCCTGTTGGAGCTACTTTATCTAACACTGGCACAAAGGCCACATGTGAAACTGTTCCCAGTAAGGTGTAAGGTGTAAGGTGTAGGGACTGAATGAAATATAACCTTCATCATGGTTTGCAGTGTTTTCATAATTGTGACAACAAAAAAACTTAACTTACCTTATTTACAGACACACATCAAGTTTTCATCATATATGTTTTCTTTAAACTATAAAAAGAGGAGTCTCAGGAGAGTTTTAACTCTCAAACAATGCATGCTTGGAAGTCTGCTAATAAGCTGATCATGTTTCTTTATATACTTAATTTAATGAGTTGATTGAATTCTGTACATTCATTAAGCTCATCATCTCAAGTAAAAAGATTTCTAGTTAGAGCTCATGTTTGAGTGTTCTTCAAAACTTGTATATTTACTAGGGCTGTCAAAATTAACGCGTTAACGCGGATTAATCCATCATCATGATTAATCTGATTAAAAATTTTAACGCAATTAACGCATCTGCAGCGCAGAATGACTCAAAGTCCCTGAAACGTCTTGTCCAAGTAGACTTACCATCGCGCATGCCGCCGCACATGCACAAATGGGTAGTTGATCCGGTAGTGGCATATGTATAATAAAGGCTAGATGTGTTAAGGCGGAGTCTCTAACGGCATCACTGGGTGGCCATCTTACCCCAGGCAAGCTCTCTGGCGGAGTCTGTGGTATGTGAAGGAAGGTGAGTGATCTGCACAAACGTAAATACTCGTATCTTGCTGAAATCTTGACGGATTTACAAACGGTTTGGTTTCTTACAAACGTTATTAACGTGGCTACAATTCTGGATGTTTGATCGGAAGTGTAACATAATTATCCATAAGTGTAGTGTTACAACTACACCTCTGACATTTATAACAAACCAAACCGTTTGAAAATCGGTAGAAAATCGAGCAAGTTATGGTTATTTAAAAAGTATGCACCACTACAACACAATGTTATGGGTGAGCCAGCTGACTGTGGTAAGATGACCCCCAGTGCGGACGTGCGATTGCATTGGCCGGCAGCTCGGAGGAGACATCTAGCCTTAATTATACATATCTATGTATATATTCCCTTCTTTCTCTAGTGTGTTTGCTCATGCAAAACGAAAAGCGATTAATATAGATTAAAAATGAATGATATTTAATCGTGATTAATCGAAATTAATCCACAGTAACCCTGTGATTAATCTGATTAAAAATTTTAATCGTTTGACAGCACTAATATTTACATTAAGTTAAAGCTACTACTT
The DNA here is from genome assembly GCA_027495735.1 of Lutjanus campechanus. Lineage (NCBI taxonomy): Eukaryota > Metazoa > Chordata > Actinopteri > Lutjaniformes > Lutjanidae > Lutjanus > Lutjanus campechanus. The sequence continues at coordinate 2,778,445 of JAJHUR010140512.1, read as the reverse complement.
TTAACCAGTTACAAAACAGTGGCAATTTAATACTGATGCCTCTATAACAAGCAAACCAGCAATGAGACTTTCAGCAAGAAGATTGGCTATTTCATTGCAGTTATTTTTTATTCTCAGATGAAACAAGTCTGTGTTTGCATTTTCCCAGTAATTTGTACATCAGACAGTTAAAATGAAGCAGCAGGAGATGTTTTTGTAGATAATTTTATTTTTGATGTTATATGTGGTTGTTATGGTGAAAACACTACTGCCATTGCCCACTAAATTCCTGGTGATAGTATACTTATAATGTACCTATCTTTGTTGTTAAGGTTGTTCTCTGTGGCTAACAGCTACCTTGTCCACACATAGCTACCAATTAGCTACTTTGCAGCCTCTGCAACTCTTTTGCATGATATGAACTAATTTGGTACAGGAGAACTTTTAACATGCAAGAGTTTGAAGCTGTTGATCTGATGAATGCAAAATGAAATATGACACACTGATAGAAGCTATCAGTCATGTCACA
>JAJHUR010140512.1:2767605-2777917 GCA_027495735.1 Lutjanus campechanus | reverse complement strand
GGGGCTGACAACATGTCAGGTACTGAATTTTCACTGAAGCTGCTGCATCTTTTTCAGAATCGGTTAGATTGTTTTACATAATAACTGTTTTTAACTTAAAGTGGCACATTGCTGGAAGCCTTCCAGTGTTTTGTGCTGTTTAGTGCTCCTCAATGTTATACACAGTATATTGGCCATTAAGTGTTAAGCACATATATTATACATGATTTGACATTGAGGAAAATTTTGGTTCACTTTATGTAAATAAATTATTTCTCAAATAGTTCGATTTTTTTTTTATTGTCAGTCAGTTCTTTTTCTGTGACTTGCTGGTTTGGTGGTTTTAGTCTTAAAAATATGAAAAAGTGGTAAAAATTGCCAGGTTGTGTCATACAGTAGGTGCTAATCTTAAAGACCCCCAGCACCTGTATGAAGTGAAGGCCACGTCAAAGGCACATACTACTGTTTTGGACCATTAACATCCTCTTCATGTTGCGTTATAGATGATTCTAGGGTGGGAGGCTTAGTCTCCCCAAAGGTAGATCATCCATCTGCTCCTGGTTTTTAAAACAAACTCTAACTATAAAGCTCCATGATTCACTGTGACAGTGTGGATTCTGTGCTATGTGTGTGTACGATGTATTGTATTTATGCTGGTGTACTGTCTGTAAAACTGACTGCTCCTCAGGGACATTAATGTTTTGCTCTGCTCTCTACTCTATTAAGCTATTATTTAGTTGTAAGTTCTGTAAAATTGAACTACTTGTTTTAATTTAAAGTCACTTCTCAGGCTGCCTTAACATTTTAAGTTGACTAAACTTAAAAAAGACAAGTTGAGGTAATTTTGTGATAATTTAAACTTGATATGAATTCAGTTGTACTTGAGAAAATATGTTCAAAAAGTGTAAGATATTAAGTTGAACCCACAACTCTTCAGATGCACTGATGAACATTACAAACAAATTTGATTTCCTTTTCCTCAGTTTGAAAGGTCAGTTCTTCATTTAACACAAGGAACTTACAGAACTGCAAACTTACTTACTGCTGCTCCTGTTGGAGCTACTTTGTCTAACACTGGCACAAAGGCCACATGTGAAACTGTTCCCAGTAAGGTGTAAGGTGTAGGGACTGAATGAAATATAACCTTCATCGTGGTTTGCAGTGTTTTCATAATTGTGACAACAAAAAAACTTAACTTACCTTATTTACAGACACACATCAAGTTTTCATCATATATGTTTTCTTTAAACTATAAAAAGAGGAGTCTCAGGAGAGTTTTAACTCTCCAACAATGCATGCTTGGAAGTCTGCTAATAAGCTGATCATGTTTCTTTATATACTTAATTTAATGAGTTGATTGAATTCTGTACATTCATTAAGCTCATCATCTCAAGTAAAAAGATTTCTAGTTAGAGCTCATGTTTGAGTGTTCTTCAAAACTTGTATATTTACATTAAGTTAAAGCTACTACTTTTAACCAGTTACAAAACAGTGGCAATTTAATACTGATGCCTCTATAACAAGCAAACCAGCAATGAGACTTTCAGCAAGAAGATTGGCTATTTCATTGCAGTTAATTTTTTATTCTCAGATGAAACAAGTCTGTGTTTGCATTTTCCCAGTAATTTGTACATCAGACAGTTAAAATGAAGCAGCAGGAGATGTTTTTGTAGAAAATTTTATTTTTGATGTTATATATTGTGGTTGTTATGGTGAAAACACTACTGCCATTGCCCACTAAATTCCTGATGATAGTATACTTATAAGGTACCTATCTTTGTTGTTAAGGTTGTTCTCTGTGGCTAACAGCTACCTTGTCCACACATAGCTACCAATTAGCTACTTTGCAGCCTCTGCAACTCTTTTGCATGATATGAACTAATTTGGTACAGGAGAACTTTAACATGCAAGAGTTTGAAGCTGTTGATCTGATGAATGCAAAATGAAATATGACACACTGATAGAAGCTATCAGTCATGTCACAGTCTTTACACCATATATACCAATGTTGATTCTACATGCTCTGCCTCCAGACAGTTAGTTTTCATTTAATTTACATTTAAACCCGGCATTGGTACTGTTTTACACCACCTTTTGACTACAATGTGATCATACAGTCTGTATTTCAGTGCAGAGTGAAAACAGGGATCTAGATTTGATTTTTCTCATTCACTGGGGTGATGTCGTTTGTTTAACCTTTGACTTTTTTCCAAGTCGCCATCCCCGTGGCTCTGGTTTTTATCCACTTTGTTTAGTGGTGTTGTGATCATTCTCGCCCCCATGGGGTCACTTAACCCCCCACTGTTTTTCTGTGTCACTCTGACTTATTATGAACCTCCTGCTTATGAGCTGAGGCCTGTCACAGGGAGGGATGGTGGCCATGGGCTCAGCTTGGCAATGATCCAGTAACATGAAAACACACCGAAACACACACACACGGACACACAAACATTCCAGCCCTAGAGAGCCGGGCGTCTGTTACAGCCAGATGTGAGCCATCAGCAGAGAAACCCAAACTCACATGCACATTCACAATGAGACATATTCTCAATTGTTGCGTTTAGTTATATATCATGCATTTGCGTGCATGAATATAATCACAAACATACACACATACACACACACAGCAGTCCCTTCATACAAGCCCCAGAGGAATGGAACATATGTTTGCTCCCTCATCACTGGGGAGTGTGGCGAAGCAGGGGGGTAATGTTTATGAGCGAGCGTCATTAATATGACAAAACAAGGCTGGCTGAGGGATTTACTGCACACACTGGTGCTGCCATCATCTGTCAGTGCCTCTTATCACCATCTTCACTGCTGTTAGGATTGCCGTTAACATGCCACCAGTCCTAAAGCCCAGTGATTACTCACTGTCATATATGAATTCATAGGTGTACTCTGTTTCTGTGTCCAATTTTCATATCCTTTAAAAGCCCAGGAAATCTTCTCAAGGAGCTTCTAACTATGAATAGTGGTCCTATATGAATATAGTATAGTTTTCTCACAAAGGTAGAACAGTTTTACTAATTTCACATGAGAAATTTCTGTTGACGTGTCTTTGTCTGTGTTTTCTCACTGGTTTGAAGTGGGCAGGGTATAGTTACAAAGATCCCAATTAGCACCAATCATCAAAAAAAAAAAATCATTTTTTGAATCAAAATGTGATGAGAGATGTTGGGTCATTTGTTTATTATGCCAGACTACTGTAAATCCCATGTGACCAGCCACACTCACAGTCAGCAGATTATAGCAGATTAGCTTAGATATGCAATTACCGGGGATTCACAAAATTCTGCCAACTTTAACATGACCTCCACATTCGTTGTCCCGAGCTGAAACAAGATTTCAAACTGAAGCAGTTGTTGTTCACTTGCGGCCTCTAGAGGCTGGTTAAGAAGAGTGAGAAGTCAGCTATTGATAGTTGTAAAAAACAGAGTAGTCAAAAATTAGAATTACTTTCTAGCAGTCGTACACCTCTGTCAACCACTCAAGTTGCAGTTTACAGCCATGTCTGTCCAGACACATATAATGTATGTGATGAAGACGTTGAAGGAATTTAAGATGGACCTTACAACTATATTGACCTGTAACTTTGATGGAACTTAATAAAGGGTATTACGTGTATTTTATTGACCAGTGAACTCCATAATTTAATCAGTATGAGTCCAAGGGGTCATTTGTGTCAAGTTTTAAGCAATTCACACAAGGTGCTCTTAAGATATCATGTTCGCAAGAATGGGACTACTTGAAAACATACTGCCTCTGGCCATGGCTGGAGCCATTGAAAAGGTTTTTCAAGGAATTTAAAAAAACATGGGTGATTCACGACCTGGCAATGGGACTCAACAATCAACTGCTGGTCTCCAGAATCGCTTACTGCACCTTTAAAATAACTATACGAAATGTAAACAAACATTGTTACAGGTAAAAGTCCTGCATTCAGAATTGCATCCATGTAAAAGAATGTGACAACAAAAAACATTTTAATCTTTAATCAAGTTGATTGTTTCACCATATATCCACTGTATAATGACTTTCTGCACACTGCTGCTTCACCACATCGACCTATACACTAGGCACTCTTTTTGTTTTTTTCACCCCTGCCCATCAAACAGCCTCCACCACCACTGGTTGGTCCACTTTCATAATGAAAATTAGCTAGGTAGCCACCTGCATTTTCATACACACACAAACCCTGGTCCAAACACTTCCTGAACATGACTGTATATACCTATCTCACATGAGGAAAAATTGGAAATGTGATGAGGAAAATTGCAAATGTTTTATAGGGTATAAAAATAGGAAAAAATAGAAATGTGTGCCAAGACGAAAAACAAACAAACAAACAAACAAAAAATGAAGGGCTGAATAAAATGAGCTGGAGAAAGCTAAAATGTGTTTTAATTTATTTAAAAATATATAATAATTAAGTTTTAATTGAAAAGATTAAAAAAGTACATTCTTTTTTACCAACTAATTGAAAGTCAAAGGAAATCAAGTTTTATATTTATTTTACACTCAATTTATTTTAACTATTTAATTAATAATGATTATATTCATTAAAACATGCCGTTATATTTATGACTTGTCTGATAACCTTTTATTACATTTTATCAGCTTCTGGGGCTCCTGATGCCTTCATAATTTGCAGCTTTTCACTTATAAATACATAGGATAAATCCAATTAATTACACTAAATTATGCAGCTAATAATGGGAGGGGAAAAAATCAAGGAATGTGTGCATCTAGGGTGAGATTAGTTTATTCATGTGTGTCTGATAAGGACAGGAAGAGAACTGGAATGTGTGCATGTGGAGAGATCAGTCAAATCTGACTGATAAAGAAAGGCAGAGAACTGGAAAAAAAAACATTGTGTGTAGAAATACAGGTTGGAGTACATTTTACTGCACTTACAGGGCCATCACTGGAGTCATCTCAGTATAAGTTTGGCTATTTGGACCCTTACAGCAAATATTATTTATTTCATCTTAAGTTCCCTTATTTTGATTCCATAATGGTTTGAGGGATGGTCAGGTGTCAATCACTGAGGAGCTACTGCGTATAGTTGGTTAGTCTCATAATACATCATATTTTAGAGGCTCATCATATGTTTTGTGTATAAAATGTTAATCTTCACAATAAATAGTTAGTTAGTTAGTTAGATAAATGTAACACAGTGAATCATTCTGAAATGTAATGGCATTACACAGTAGTTTCAAGTAGAAAAGTATTAAATAGAAGTAGAAAAAGTCACTATAACACATCCCATCTCCCATTTCTCCGTCCTTGCTGCATTCTTACTTCAGTTGTTTGTGTGTCTTATTAAACTATTTAACTGTGCATCTGTTTGTGTGGAGGAACTGAAAAACAAAAACAAACAGGCTCCAATGTTTGTGTCCTGGTGAAAGGGAGAGATAAGGCATTGAGGAAATCCATTCTGCCTGGGCTCGGCCTCCCCACTGTCTCTCTTTGTTGTCCAGTCTGCATCTCCAGCAGACCACATGTTGGCAAGATATTTACCGCTTCTTTTAGTGGGATAATTTCACTGTCATTACCATACCCACCAGCTAATCCTATAAACCACATGCTTATCTCCGCCCCTTTGTCTCTTAAAGCAAAGCATTATTTGCCATTTGAAGCTTAAAACTGTATTATTCTGTCTCATCGTCATCCATCACTGGTTGTCAGTCTATGAATCAAAGGATTGATTATGCAATCTGTTGCCTTCTGGCCGTTGGAGAGTATTGATGAAGACGTTTTCAAGTGATGAATGGTGGGTTTTTTCACCATGTGTGAGTTCACATGAATTACTGCTGATAGATCACTTATAGGATGATTAATCAGTGCATTTGGAGAACAGTACAGAGTTTGCATCACTTTGGTAGATGAAGATATCCAGGGGATTATATTGCCATAGCAACACAATCAAAGCAATCCATGGGGTCAGGTCAAGCAGTGTATTACACAAAGCACAATGTGACGACTGGTTACCAAACTAATTCATCACCTGCAGTGGGCTCTAACTTCAACCATCCACGCTGAACTCATGTGAGACGCTGCAGTAGTAGTCGTAGATACCTACTTACTCCTACTCCTCTATGTGTGAAAATCAAAGACATATTGATCTTTGTAAACCATTTGAGACTGAAGTGATTAGGGACAATGTAACACAGAATCATAAATACACACATAACCTGTTTCATATTCAAAAATGACTTTCTGTTCTGTTTTTCTTTTGCTCCTCCTGTTTCATTTTCTTTTGGCAGCAAAATAATATATTATGATATGTATAAAGGCAATAACAAACCTTAATTAAATTTTATTTTTCTGCATTTGCAGCTTGAGTAGTGATTATGGGCTAATGCATTAATCATTTAATTTCATTAATGTACATGCAGTCATGAATGCTTATTGGGCATTTTGAAATGTCTTTAAGGAGGAAATAAACAACTTTTTTGCTTTAACTTATCATTATGAAGTAATTGTCGACTGTACTGTGTCATGGCTAAAGAGTAATGATATCCACATTTAGACTAGTTCACTACAAGCCTCGCTTTCACAATGCAATTCTGTCTGCATGATTTTTCCCAGAAAATGATGTCTCCATTTAATCTAAATAAATGAGTGAACTCACACTTTTTCTGCTAATGTTTTCTTCTAACATTACTCCCCCTTCTACCCCAACACCAACCCCTGGTGAAGTTATTTGTGCAAAGCAATAAGGTTACACACCATGTTATTGCTTTGCAATGTACTTCATTACAATAGCTTATGCCTGTTCCCCAGATTAAATAAAAAATGTGATAATTTCAATTTACCTCTTCAGTGAACATGGTTCTTTCATTTTTCTTACTGTCACTCCAGAAAATATCTAACTCATGGTGGCACTATAGTAAAAGTCAGGTATCACCAAAATCATTAGGATTCATCTTCTGTTGACCATGAATGACTATACAAAATTCTGTGCAAATCCATATATTTGTTGTTTATTTCAGTGTGGATCAAAGTGGTGGACTGAGATCTCCATCCCTACAACCACACCATGTCATCTTCATCCTGTGCACCCTAACAGTTGAAATGGGGGTTTATACATACTGCAACAGTTAATTATGATTTGTTTGAAATATTGCTACGTGAGTTCTAATCTAACAGATCGTCGTAAAAGCAGTTATGCTCTATGCAGATGATAGATTATTCTATACTAATCTCTACTTTTCTTCCCCCTGTTGCCCCTTACTGTCTGCAGGGCCGTGGTGCACATTCAGGTCAACGATGTGAATGAGTTTGCCCCAGTGTTTCGGGAGCCTCAGTATCGAGCTGCAGTGACAGAGGGCAAGATTTACGATAGCATCCTGCAGGTGGAGGCCACTGACCAGGACTGCTCGCCACAATACAGCCAGATCTGTAACTATCAGATCACCACTACCAGCACACCCTTCGCTATAGATCGCAATGGTGAGTAGACAAGAAGAAAAGATATGTTAAAGGGATAGTTTGGATTTGAAGTGGGGTTGTATGAAGGACTTACCAATAGTCAGTGTTATAGCGACAGCAGATGCTGGTCGGCACACACCCACCAGCACCAGCACAAAAGATAAACAATATACTGGTGTAGACAGGGTCAGCGACAAAAGATATTTTAGCCACTTCAAAAAGATCTACCTTAAAAAAAAATCAACATCATTTTTAAGTCTATGCTATATAACCAAACTCCATAGGCAAATGCAGTAATTTTACCTTGCAGAACATGGGAGTTACTGGTCTACCGCTGCCTTGATCTGTTAGTTTGCTTGTGTTATTGTGTGACTTAAGTGTTTTAAAAGGATAGTTCAGATTCAGTGCAGTCACAGAATAACACAACTAAACTCACGAATTGAGGCAGCGGTCAACCAGCAGCTGCTGTGTTCTATGAGGTATAATTACTGATTTTGGCTGTAGTTTGGTTGGTTAGTAGAGATCAGTGTTTAGTTTCTATAACAGCAGTTTCCCATCAGAATAAGCTGTCTGATGGCAAGGTAAGACAGTAAAAATATTCTAAATATAGCAGACACTTAAACTGATATTAATACTTTTTAAAGTAGACATTTTTTGCTGGTGCCCCTCTCTGTGACTCTAACCTATGGGTGTGCTGACCAGCATCTACTGTAGGTAATACACTGACTATCAATATGTACCTCACACAACCACACATCAAATAATCCAAACGATCCCTTTATAGCATCCACTGATGCAGGGTTTTGTATTAACAGTATTTGCCACAAAGAATTGCTATCAACAGTGTGTGATATTCAGTACATTTCAAGTTTTGTTTTGTGGGTCCTCAACTTGTCGCATCTACAGCACTTCTGCTTCACTCATTTCAGTGATTTCCCACACGTCCAAACACATCTTCCGAATCAAAGTTGAAGTTTTTTGGTTTCTGTTTGCTCTCCATCCTACATAAGGAAGATGTGAAAACACATTTCTGTCATAACACAGTGGCACTCGTGATCTGAAAAATCCCATCCAAGCACGTAAACATGTACTTTACAGCCACAGGAGATATGCACACAAACACTCATACCACACGTACTTCCATACACTCTGGTAGGAAAACTTGATACTCTGACAGATGTCTCTCCCCAGGATAGAATGTGTTCTTTGCTCTTTCCAAGGACAAAGTCAAGCCTTGCCCAGAGAGCCATCAGTCTCCACAAATCAGATCACAGAAGTCTGTGCACACACAAACATGAAAAACACACACTGACAAAGACAAATGCTTAGAAAAATCTGTGGACACTCACAAATACCCACGCAAACTTACTTGCCACTTTGGCTCTCAAACATGATAACATTACCTCTACTGACCTTCCTGACCTCCTTAGGTTGATGGAAAACACACTGAACTCTGCTATTAGTATGACATTCATTGTTCTGAATAGTCCATAGTTTTGTCTTTTTGTTTTAACGCCCTTGTCGGGGAGCTTACACAAAGTCAAGTAGGATCCTTAAGTGCACACTTTAGATTTAAATGTCTTGATTTTTACCACTTTCAGACAAGCTATCTAAATATGCCTGGCTCTAGTGCCTCTTAAAAAATCTGCTCACAGTTATTTTCCCTTTCTTTTTTTTAGGAACCCTACTGTAGATGCGATGGACACACTGTCTAGGTTTTTGTTGCTGCTAACTGCTGAGTGTTGCCCACTGCTGAGGTGTTGTGAATAAAAGGCTGAGTGGATGAGGTTAGGGCCACGCTGCACTGTGAATGATACAGGGGGGAGGCTGGAGCCGGAGTGCGCTCTCCTCTATCTCTCCATTTGAAGGGGTCTCACTCAGCCATTGACCGCTGAGGAAAACACTTTGAGAGCCCTTGAACTCGAGAGCACCTGAGGGAGAGAGGAAGAAGATGGAGGGAGGAGAGGAGGGGTTTGGCTGTGAGAGTGAGAGTATGTGCTATGGGAGGATCAGGGAGAGATAGAAAACTGTACCGAGGATAAACTTAATCAAAATTATAGAGCTGTTGATATTCAATAGAATAAGAATTCTCATTCTCTCATCGTCACACCCCATGAAAAGACCAAAAGCAACAATTATTGATTTCACTAACAAGTTTTTCCTGTTGCCAAAGCCTGATATACACAATCTTATTCCTCTGTGCCCAGGGTTCTAAATTAACACCCGCCAACCCGCCAAATGCGGGTTAAAATTCATATTGGCGGGTGTTAATAAAAACTTACTAGCCAGTTTGGCCGGTGATGCATGAGGCAATCATGTCAGTCAGAGCCGCTCTACAGTTCTCGGTCATTTGTCCCCCTGGCAGTCCTTCCTACATTTCCCATGAACACTGCCGTAATGCTACGTGATGACGTATAAGACGCCCATTGGCTGTGCGCAGGCAGTCTGTAGTGCAACCGGTGCGAGAAACCATGGAAACGCAAACACAAAGAACGACTCGGAGCAAGAGCTGGGAGCATAAACTGTAAAAAAGAGGAGTGAGCTAGCTAAAAGTAAAAAGAAAAGTTAAACTAAATGCGGCGGTGGTTGGGACAGACGTCTGGGGACGAGAAGAGGAAGGAGGCAGGGGATGAGAATGCCGACAAAGCGTGCAAAACGAAGAAAAGAAAGTTTAACGCTAAATGGCTGACAGGTCGTGAATGGCTTGTGATTGCAAAACACAATCACGAAAATGCCGTCATGTTTTGTAAGGATTGCCGCATGTTAGGGTTGTGCCGATGGGCGATCCGATCGTATATTGGCGATTGAAAGGATGAACAACGATAGTTTTTTTCCCTTGGCGATATTACCAGCGGTTGTGGCTAACGCGCAGTTAAGCGAGGGAAGGAGAGACAGA
>JAJHUR010140512.1:2751891-2766035 GCA_027495735.1 Lutjanus campechanus | reverse complement strand
CCTATGAGGAACCGAGGGTGGCTCAGATTCAGATGGAGAAATTAGTTCAGAGAGCTCTGAAGACATTTGATTCAGAAGATAGATACTTTATTGATCCCAAATGTGGAAATTACCAAAATGAAAAATAAATGAAATTTATTTATGTTTGCACTTTGTTGCATGTATTGTACTTTCTGTGCATTTTTCATGCCAACAATGTTAATAAAATGATCAAATGCATTCAGTGGCACTCATAACCTCTCTTATTTTCACCGGGAAAATTTTGGCTAGTGGAAATTTTAATTGGCTGTTAACTTTAGAAAGTTACCAGCCACATTGGCTGGTGATCAAAAAAGTTAATTTAGAACCCTGTCTGTGCCACTGAGCTACACTTTTGTCCCAAAACTATTAACACATCAATGAGTCACACTGAGTGATGTGTTCCTTCATTACCATGAAACAGTAGTGAAAGATAACCAAGTACATTTACTCAAATACCATACTCAAGTACAAATCTGAGATACTTGTTCTTTACCCGAGTCTTTTCTTTTCATGCCACTTTTTACTTCCACTCCACTACATCTCAGAGGAAAATATTGTACCGTAATTTCCGGACTATTGAGCGCACCTGAATATAAGCCGCGCCAACTAATTTTAGAAAGAAAAATTAAATTGTACATATATAGGCCGCACTTGTCTATAAGCCGCAGGTGTCCACGTTGTAACATGAGATATTTAAACAGAAAGATGGTACAGAGAAAGATTTTTAAAAATTTTAATTAATAAATCCTTTTTTCCCTAACAGTGCCTGTAACACGGCTGTAACACAGCAGTCACTCGGCAGTAAAACGACAGTCACACAGCTGGTTAAAAAAATAACCAGCCGTAGACCGTTAGCCTACCAGAAAAGTCACTGATCACCATCTTCATCTTCTTCTTCCTCCTGCGCACTGAAACGACTGAAGTCGTTTTCTTCAACCCAATCAAACTAGCGTCTTCTTCGCCGCATTATCTCGTCCACCTGTCTGTCTCGCGCTTGCGCTTCCTGCTAGAGTGCCCCCTGGAGGCCGTTAGCCCGTAAAAATCAATGGATTAGCCGCATCATTGTTTAGGCCGCAGGGTTCAAAGCGTGTGAAAAAAGTAGCGGCTTATAGTCCGGAAATTACGGTACTTTTTTTATCTGACAGCTCTAGTTTCTTTACAAATGAAGATTTTTTTTTACACATAAAGCATGTGAAGAGTTTATAAAAATGTGTTGTTTTGTTGTAAATTACATTATACAACAGTTCATTGTACAACAAGTGACGCTGAAACAGTTAATTAATGAATCACTTGACAGAAAATTAATTGGCAAGTATTTTAATAATTGTTCAGCCATTTTTCATGCAAAACCATTTCATGGTGCCACCTTATCAAGTGTGAAGATTTGCTTCTTTTTTTTCCTTTTTATTATTTTAATAATTGTAATGTATTGTTGAGATTTGGACTGTTGGCTGGAACAATCAAACATTGTGAAGGTGTCACTTTGGGTAATTATGATGGTATTTCTCACTGTTAATGCATAAAAATAATCAGCTGATTAATCCATAATGAAAGTAGTTAAAAAAGACCTCCACTTCAACCAAAATTATATCATAATAATAACGATAACAGTAACAGTATTAACAGAGAATGGGCACATTTTTCTCCCATGGAGTACTTCTACTTGTTATACTTTAAGAACTATTTTTGTGATTTGACTTACATGCTTAAGTAACAATAATTCAGGACTTTACTTGAAGAATATTTTTACAGTGTGGTATTAGCATTTTTAATGTAGTGACACATGCAAGTTAGTTCAGGCAGACAATTCAAGCTGCACTGATACGACATGCCTCACTCTCCACTGTGCATACCAAATGCACCCTCCCAGTCTGGCAGTCTATGTAAACTGCAAAAACCTCCCATCTCTCCCTCCTCCTGTCAATGCCCTTGCTGCCTTGCATCAGTATCACTGCTCATGCTCTTAGCCTTTGGGGTAAGAGCATGAGCAGTACTCAGGGTTTGGGGTTTGAGATATTCACTCATCACTTACCAATATCTCCATGTAAGTGAAGTGATGAGGTCAGAGCCTCGATGCCAAACTCTAACTATGTGAGTTATCTGACTGAACTTAAGTAAGGGTCAGCTTCATTATGACTCATACAAATAGCAGCAGTGGGCAGCCACTGTGCAGTGCCCGGGGAAACAACTCCAGTTCAAAACAGGCACCTTGATCAGTCATACTGATTGGAGAATTGACCTGGCATACATGTTGTTTGATGGTTGGGAAAAAAGGGAAAAACTTGGGAGCATCAGGAGGAAGTGCTAACCACCACACTGCCCATCTCAGCAGTTTCCCCATCACTGCCATATAGTCTATTTTGAGTCAATGCTACAATTCAAAGACAGATGAAGACAGTGTTGATCTTGGTGTTGACAATAAGAATAATACAGAATATCTGAGGCCTTGTCCTTTAAACAAAGACCGGAGGGGCTAAGCAGCATTAGGCAATCTCTATGTTGGAACTGTACAGTAATTATAAAGAGGCGATAGAGGAGATTCACGAAACAGATGCAAAGATGCTCTGCTTCTGTGTGTTTACACACATTTGATAAAGAGGCAAATAGAGAGCATGAGATGGAGGGTAAAGTAGTCATTTACTAGCTGGCCACTCTTGCCAGCTGCAGTCACAGCACGCACAGCCTGCTGACACGGATAAGTTGATGTAGTAATTGAAGGAGCGGGGATGGGAACCTCTGTCATGCAGAAAGGTGTGAGTGTGTAAATGTGCATGCATACTTGTGGGGAAAAAAGAGAAGGAAGGCAGCACAAGAGATGAGGCAGCAAACGGTGAAATGGGATGAGGCTGCAAAACAGTGAGACGATGATGTGCACTGAAAGGGAATGGGAAGGTTGGAAAGGGGAGAACGAGGAGGAAAGGAATTATAAACAAACTGAGCTGGAGACAGAATGGGCAATGAGGAGGATGGGAAGGGAACAATGCATCCTCATATGAATTACACCTAATCCTCACACTCAAATTCAAATATACCACATTATCAACATTCAGCTCCCTCTGCACTTCTCTCCCCACAATACAAAAACCTCAAGAAGCATCTGGGCTGTAATATATCCTAAGTCGCAATAGCTCATTCCAGCTTAGTTTCAAGTCGCAGCCAATGAGAACCAATAGTGTCTCTTTTCAATGCTCTTTACACCCCGCATGTGTTCTCAGTCAGGGTGCGTCCTCCCCGCCAAGGTCTGGATGCGTGTATAGCATTGTTATCCATCTGTAGTGGAAGACTCATCAAATATTAACAGACACATTAGGAGCACCAGAACTCCCTTCATGCACTCTGCTCACAAGAAGAGATGCTGGTTTGGTAAATGGGTCGTGGTTACAGACAAGGCAGGAGACTCTCAGTCACTGAATGTGGTCTGGATGCTGATTGTGCTGTAGAGACGAGTGGGTTATTTGTTTCTTTTAAGGTGCAGTGTGCAGCATTACATTACAGAATGGTTGCCACATTAATGTTGATAGGCCATCTCTTACAAAGCTGGTAGGCTATACCCTAATACTGAGCTGAATTTGGTGGTAGGGCTGCCCCCTAATAATCAAAAAAACTTTTAATCAATGAGTCAATGAGAGTCTTGGTTGACCAAGTTTTAATTTTTCTGTTAGTAGCAGAAAACCAAAACCCTCAAAAATTTGGGAGCTTTACCTTGCCTTTAGGCCCAGCCAGTTGCTGCAACATGGACTATTTTTCTTTAAACAATGAAGTAATTTATTATTTTTTATTATTTATGTGATTGATTTTTGAACAACGAGGGTTGTGTGAGGTTATACTGTGTTAAAATAAATTAACAAAATGTCTCCTAGTCAGTTGTTCCCCACGCATTCAGAATCATTACCACTTTCGACATTAGTATTTAACAGGTGGGTCACTTAAAGCTTCAAAAATGTTTATCTGAATAATTGAATTAATATCATGAACAAGTGATGTCTAGTTCACTAATGACTTAACTAATGGCAAAATCTTGACTCTACCAGTCCTATCTGGTAGGATTGGTTTCAAAGCACAAAATAGAAAATGAGCAAACAATTTTAAGAAGTTACAAACAATAACATAACCTTACAAGTTGACTTTAGCAGGAATGACTAATGATGTCTATCTTGATCCACCCTTTAAAGAAGAAGAATCATGACTATAGCCAGCAAAATATTCAGGCCAGCGTTTAAAGGTCCAGTGTGTAAGATTTATGGGGATTTATTGGCAAAATATGGCAGAATTGGAATATAATATTCAGAAGTATGTGTATAATTACCTGAAAAAAATTGTTGTGTTTTTGTTACCTCAGGATGAGCCCTTTACATCTACAGAGGGAGTGGTCCTCCTCCACAGAGGTCACCGTGTTGCATCCCTGTGTGAACTACAGTAGCCCAGAACAGACAAACCAAACACTGGCTCTAGAGAGGCACTTTCACGTTTTACACAAAATTCACAGCCACCGTGCATTTTCCTTCATGTTTGGAAGGGGAGAGTGATGCAAGGTGTTTGAAATCTGTAAGCTCAGCACTACATGTCACCAAATCCTGCACACTGGTCCTTTAAGGGTATGTAACACTTTTTATGTGCATTGGTTGGTGTTGTTGGCGACCCTCCCACAAAATTGTCTGTTGGAGACTGTTCAGGGATGACTCTTTAACATATGAAAGCTACCAAACTGGCACTTACAGCCACACTTATTGGTACATGCAATGTAATGTAACAAAAATTACCCAGTCTGAAATACAACCCTCATTTCCTATCGTGCTTGCTGAACTAAGTTGTTTATATTTGCTGTTTTATGTTACACAATTTAAATGTTCTGTTAGTGCTTGTGTTTGTTCAGGTGTTTTATCTTAGTAATTATCATTATTGTGCTGGTTTATAGTTTTGCTGCTCGCCACAATATGCTATTTTATTTTATTCTTCTTCACAACCATCTGGCAACCCCTGAAAATGATCTCACCCAGCCCTCAGGCTGACAACCACTGCATTAAAGTAATGATTTAATGGCAGTATTTTTTTTTAGGTGACCAGTCTCTATCCAAGGAAGAGACAGTTCTAGATGTTTTATTAATGTTAAATGAGTGTTCCACCAATATAGCGTTGCACTATTACACTGACAGACTCACAATAGACAGTTTGAGGATGCATCAGGACCAGAGATATTACTACATTACCCATAATGCAATTAAATTGCAGACAGTTAAGTCTGAAATTAGCATGTGTCATGCTAGTAGAGGCTAATGTAGCCTCAAGCTGCTAGCATCAAGCACAGATGAGGAACAGGACAGAGGTTTGCTCATTTCTTTCTAACTTCACACCCCCAGATTTTGTTGTTGTTGTTATTTTCAGACTTGTAGTTTTTAGACTCAACCAGCACTGACTCAATTTCACATCATTTGAGGCAATTTAGCAGATTTCACACAGCTCCTTCTGGAGCCACAAAAGGTACAAGGCTCTGGTATTTCACATGCTTGACCACTGGTACACCAATAAAGTGTACCTCAGCAGTTTAGTGTTGCACTTCAATTCAATCAGAGACTTGCAAGAGACAGCTTTAAAAAAGAATGGTCACTTTTACTTAATTTTACTTTCCTAGAATAGAGTGAGCTCCAAGAACACTAGATTCTACACTTCCAATAATGCACCTCCACACTGTTGTTTGTTAGACCCTTTATCCCTGACAGCCATGGGGTATCTGTTACCTCCAGAAAAGTACCACCAGGGAGCTGAGCAGAGAACAAGTACCAGGATTTTCACTGCATCAAGAAGCGACAGGGGTTTAATGGAAACGTGGTCTTAATTTTGAGAAACATTAGCACTAATCAAAGCACTTGTGAGAGATAGAGGCTACCTGTCATCCCAGCCATGATCTCATTTGTTACAGTGATTATATTAAGGCATCACAGTTAATTTGACGATGATATATAATGATGCTTTAAAATTAAAATTAAATACCCATTACTCCTTTAAGCAAACACACACACATTCACACAGGGTATAGACAGATAAGCAGCAGTACACAAGCATTTTGTGTTATCTAATAAGTCATAAATGTCACAAAGACACACAGAGCTGTAGATGCTCCTTTGAGTGGGATTGCTGTTACTCACTTTCCTCAAGGCAGTTTAAAGCGTGTATTTAACTTTCATACTTTATATAGTTTATCCTAAACTAAACTAAAGTCATATAAGTCAGTAAACAAAAGAGAAATACTTTTTCAGTCATCAGACTGAAGTGCAGTTCCATTAAGGATAAATTTGAAAGTTGAGAGTAGCGATGAATATGAAAACCTATCTGTTGCACATCGCTTACGACCACAATAAAATAAAGCTCATTTAGCTGTAAAAGCTCACACAGCCATTTTATGACTCCATAAAGTCAGCCTGCATATCTCTGATGACTGAGTTACTCCAGACTATTTCTCAGTTACAGACTTGAGTTTGTGGTATTTATTACAGAATAAAATGTTTCACAAAAACATTGTACTTCATGTATTATAATAACTTCCTGAACCACTTCACTCATTCCATAAACTTTTGTTAAGAAAGTTCTGAACTAACAGCCTTAAACCAGACTGAAGGAAAGCAGATTTTAAATTTACCTGGCTACTAGGCGTGGTAGACAGGTGACCAGTCTATGTTAATGAACGAGAAATGAGACATGAAATGATGAATTATATAAATAGATTGGATAGATTAGACAGACAAATTCATTGATTTCAGTAACAGATATTTTAGACATTTTATAAATGGAGCCACAAAATTCATATTAAAAAAAGTCTAGTAGACTTTATGGGTAATTCTATCAGTGCTGACAGTTTTACTGGGTAATTGAGCAATGGCCATGAAACATTATTTATTTATATATTGATTTATTACAATTTGTGATTATTTAATGTAACCTATACTTATTGAACAATCCAACAATGAACTTAAATCCCTCAGTTTTATTAGCCAACAACAAAAATTGGAGTATGTTTATAATGGTTATAAATGAACTACACCACAGTTGCATGACATTGTGACTTCATGACTCTGTAGTCTTATTTCGCCACTTGTTAGCAACGACCCATTGTAAAAGCTTCGAAATTAATGAGTGGGGTATTTACTGATGTATTGTATGCTTTAGAGCAAAATGTTAACATCACTGAAATTTAATTACAGACCTTATTTCAAGCATCAAGCCTAAATCCCATTCAAAAGCCCACTGACTCTTTTCCTCCACACAAGGTAACATCCGGAACACAGAGAAGCTGAGCTACGACCACCAGCAGCAGTACGAGATCCAGGTGACGGCCTGGGACTGCGGCCAGAAGAGAGCCCTGCACAGTGTCCCCGTCCGCATTGACGTCAAACCTGTCTGCAAACCTGGCTGGCAAGGTGGGCCTTTATCTTATAAATATGAGTGCAAATATTTCAGGCAGGTCTCGCTGTGCAGTGTTTAAACATCCTGAAACGCAGATGCAGTTATTTGCGTATGATTTCTAAAGTTTGGACAGTGTGTGTGTCAGCATGCAAGCCTGGCTGCATCGTACAGTATGTGCACAGTGATGGAGCGGTGTGTGCTCTTTTTATGCTCACAGAAACACAGATGTGATTATTTGCATGTCATTACTTCAGTGTGTGTTCCCGCTTACTTCTGAATGTGTACTTGCTGTCATCTGGCTACTTCATTTTTCTCCAATTGCGCTTATACTGGCTAGGTTTCTATTTTCTCTTTGCCTACCTTTGTATATTTCTTTATAACCCCTTTTACACTGGACAAAAAAACCCACTAACACCCACCAACATCTGGCTTTTGTCTTGATGGGAAAGGGTACAATTGTCAGTGACAGGTATTGGCAGTTATGTAAACAAGCAACCTGAGTGGACCCACTAATTTTAGCCCCTTTTTCAGAGGTGGAAATGAAGGCTAGTTGCTGCCGTCAGCAACTCCTGCGGCTCTTTTTCATACATGTGCTGTTTGACTTACTTTGATTTGGCACATCAGCCCACAGAGGACTTTGCACCCATTTGTGTGTGTATTAAACTGTTATGCACTCATGTTAAATCAACAAGATTTTATTATGAAAAAAAGTCAAGAAATGTTGGGTTTTCATCAGCAGCAAAACAACTCCTATGGAGCTATAGACATGTTAATACCTGAGATACCAAAGCAAACAGCAAAGCAAGAGAGAAACTTAACTTCAAACCACAGAGATTCAATTAGAAGCTGGAAAAGTACTGAGAGGTGAACACACACTTTACAAACACCTTTCTCTGCCCTCCTGTACACATGAGCTGAGACTCGATTTCCCAGTGAACATTAGAAAAAAAACAGAGGCAAACGGGTCTACAGGCAATAGGACAAGAGCAGATTTAGTAACATTTAAAAACCTGTCTATACGCGGTAATTTTGGTGTAAAATGGTACATCACTCTCACTCTATCTTTATTTTCTCTCTCTTTTCCTTTCCTTACCCTCTTTCTCTCTCCTTCCCCCCCTGAGGAATTGGCCTGTCAAGTTTAGCTGGTGTGATCAACAGCACTTTACTCTGAGCATTGTGACACAGCCAACACGGCTCTTAGCACATCAGAAAGCAGTCATGGCAGCCTTAACAAGGCCCACAGTAATGCAAAGACAAGTGTCTGCGGCAAGCCACAACAACAACAACACAAACGGCACTCAAGATAACTGCAGATGCAATTTACACTTGTCAGAGAGGGCAACGACACGTGTTGAGGGAGGAACACACGCAGCGTGCAGCCTCACATGTAACCATGTGAAATCTGTGGTGTTCTGTCATTAACAAGTTGATTCATGTGCTGGTTTTCTTCAGACTCCAGCCATTTATCGTCCCACGGGATGTGATGTTAGCGGGCTGGTGATAAACAGCGGTAAATGAGGACCCTGGCAGCGGCTCAGTGGCGGCCACTGAACCCTGCAGAAACTGTCAAGTTGTTTGGCTCATATTCAATCTTCCAATCTGTGTTTGCTCAAAACAAATGGCAACACATGCCTGTGGTTTTGAATAAATTTACATGTTCCTGATCTGAGTCAAAACTTTTCAAGCACGTCAGGATCTTGAAACAAGATGGAGAAAAAAGACAAATGAATTCATTTTGCATCAAGAAGATAAATGATTCAAGGAACATCTTGAAACATTAGTAATGTCTTGTCTAAATAATTTCTCAAGATGGGTATTTTTTGCAGTGTAGTAAGAGCAGTACTAGCCTGGGGACTGATTTTAAGATTCAGAGGAGTGAAGGTCACCAAATCCAACAACAACAAAGGGACAATGAAAGAAAGAACAGAAAAAGTTGTAACCTTTGTTCTCCATTTCAAAATGAGCACATTTAAGTAGTACAAAGTTACTGTGGTAGCACTTGGCAGCATGCTCTGTAGTGTGTTTTTGTGTTTAACGCCAAGAGGCAAAGTTGCAAACAAGGATGATGGCAAATGGAATCACAGATTTCATGATGTACAATAAAAGCACTCAGAAACAACAGACGCGAGAGAGAGTAGGCTGCACATAAAAGGAATTTGCACATAGTCGTACATTTTCTCACATCAAAAACAGTCAAACTTTTGAGATGCACATATGTTACATACACTATTAGTATGGGAGTATGTACATGTTCAGTGTCTGCACACAACACACATGCATTCCCACACACACACGCAGAGCAGCCATGGCTGTCGTGGGTGTTCAGAGTGACATTAACTCCCTCTCTAGGCTCTCAGCGATAATCCTGTCTTTGAAGCCTGTTTGCAACATTTTTGTGTGTGTGCATTTTTCAAATTAGGATTTTCAGCACTCGATTATGGTGAGGAGATACACACAAACACGCACAAGCTCAGATACACTCTCCCTTGATGAAAGAGCAGTCGTCCCTATGAGCGTTGTTTGGCAGCAGAGATGAAGGCAGGGATGGAGAGGGAGAAGTAAATGCCATGGCCACAGATCAGGGGATATTTAATAGGGCTAGTGGTTGTTGTATTAAAGGCAGGCTACTGTGGGAATGTCAAAGACACACTCTCACACACAGCGCACACACACACACACACACACACACACACACACACACACACACACACACACACACACACACACATTCACACACACAAAAGATGTGCTTCCCTTCGGTAAAAAAACAGTAATCTGTCTGTTCAAATTAGCTAAGGTCTCTGGCTCTGGACAGCAGGACTCAGCTGTGAGTCTCTCGTGACCAATCACATGTCCTCGCTTGACTTGTGGAAACTCCTTTTACTGACAGGTAGTGCTTGTTCACCAGCACGAACACACACACACACACACACACACACACACACACACACACACACACACGGGTGTGAATAGAACATGCAGCAAGCGTTTTCTTTTCAGTTTCTAAAGTAACTTGCTATGACATGTTTCCGTTACCTTTTATAAAAAACAATTTAACACTGACAGAAGCAATTCTGCTTATTAATGAGTACCGTTCAGAAGTAGAAACAAGTCATTGTTTTGCAAGTCACAAGTAAGTCTCAAGTCTTTTGAGTCTGAAACAAGTCATCACACACTCTTCACAAATGTAATGGCACGTCAACAACAGAGCCTCAATTCTTCAACCATTGTTTGTGCAACTTCAAATGTTGGATGAAGTCTGTAATTTTCCAGTCTTACATTTTGTATACTGTGATTCATTTTAGTTGACCACTGCGTAGATTTTTTACACAAACAAAATGATCTTGATTAAAGGGAATGGATGAAGGTAAATAACCTGATTCGTGGCATATTTTTTAAATAACACACTTTTTAATCTTTGGGCTCAGAGGAGGGTGTAGAGTATTTTCAAGTCAAAAGGCTCAAGTCCAAGTGAGGTCACAAGTCACTGGTAAAGTCCAAGTTGAGTTGCAAGTCTTTTTTCGATTTTGAAGTCACGTCCACATCTACCGTTACTTTTATTTTTTGAGACTTTTCCCTGTACTTTTACGTGCAGCAGCCATAATCCATATTTTTCTTGCAATGTATCAAATGACAATGCAAGTGTGGTCTGAAAGACCAGGGGGAAAATATGAAATGCATGTAGGGAAAATAAACAAACAAGTGTTTGCTGAAGCAATTATGCTGAGCTTTTTTTTTCTCTAGAATTCAACTTAGATCCTTTCCATTCAGTTGCCTCCCATGTTATTGTTAAAGACTGATAAAAAAAAAATATTGTAGGTGTGGAGTGTGAACTTTTTTTGGCTTCTGAATTGGGACAATCTTGAAAAAGTGTGAGATTATTTATTTTTGAGAGGTGGATCAAACAAACAGACCAAGACCACTTGAAGAGGTAGGACTTAGTCTGCTTCCATACAGACTCTGCTCAGTTTGTTTGTCCATCTACTGATTGTGAAATCTGTTCAGAAAGTGCTTGTAGAGTTTATCTGTATGAGCCATGTATACATTTATGCAAATCATTTTGTAACAGTGGTAACGTGTGCAGATATTTTCCTTGATTAACAGATCTAAAGCTGTTTAAACTGCTGTGGTTGTATCCAAGTCTATATATTTTGTCAAATAAAAAAAAAGTGTGACAGTGATCCCACAATAATAAGCCCTGAATCATGTACAAGACGCCTCCTGTCTCCTTCTGTCCCTGTAGTCTCTCTCTGTTAGTCACTGTAATGTCAATGTAGGCTAACAGTTATTATAACACTGTAAAGCGGAGGGATGCATGTAGTTAAAAGTTCCAATGGTGTCGTAATCTATATCAGCAGTCACAGAATGCATCTCGTCCAATCAGATGCTTTGTCAGAACCAACTGTTGTATAAACAATAAATAATGAACATTTGATACAGCTTTTCTTTAAGTCAAACCATGTCATTACCATCCATTTGTAAGTATGAGAATAACACCCTGACTATGGGATGGTCTCAGAATTGGAGCCAGCAGGGAGAAGGACGGAAGAATAGAAACTATATTCTAAAAGTTTTTTCCTGTTGGTCCAAAATAATTAAAAACTTTTCAAACTATTATGGCCCATCTCCTATCTTGTCTCTTCATCTGCCTCCTTCCTGCTGTCCACACAGAATGAACGCACACACACGGGAAAAACTAATAATGGAATGAGTAGACAGAAGGGAAGATAAGTCAGAGAGCAAGCAAGCTGCACAGCCTCCTCTCCTCACTCGATGGGATGGTTATCA
Source organism: Lutjanus campechanus (assembly GCA_027495735.1). Classification (NCBI taxonomy): domain Eukaryota; kingdom Metazoa; phylum Chordata; class Actinopteri; order Lutjaniformes; family Lutjanidae; genus Lutjanus; species Lutjanus campechanus. Next base: position 2,753,828 of record JAJHUR010140512.1, on the reverse strand, counting down.
GTTTTATTTGGTGTAATACAGTTTGTTTCTAACAACACAATAGACAGTTTGTCAGAAAGCTTTATATGGTCAATCTTACGGCCCACAGACCTGAGACAGCAGTTTGATATAACAAACAGCCCTGGGAAACAAAAGCTTTGTCTCTCTGTTTTTTGTTTCCTTGGAGAGAGTTTAAATGTAGAAATAGCTGCACAATATCATAGTTAAACTGACAACTGTGAATTTTATTAGCCTCTCAACCTTAACCACAGGTTGTTGAAATGAAATATAAAAGTCATTCAGGATCAGGAAACAGCATGGCATTATTGTATTTTTATATGTTGTATTGTTGTATATGTCCATCAGACACATCTAGTAAATGTCTTAGGGTTTTGCTAACCTGGTGAAGCAAAAAAGTCACATTCTCACGAAGTAAGGAGCAAAGTTAGCCACTTCAAGAAATTTTAGAGTAGAGTTTATTTGTCAACAGCAGAAATGTTTTGCATTGTCAGACTCCCACCCTAAAGCCCTGTTCCCAAATCGAACCAATACAAGGATGATGTATTGTTTTAATTTTCCAACTGGTCCAGTTTATGTTCACAAAGGCAAAACTTAAAGGGTACAGAACTTGTAAACTTGTACACTGACAATACACGACACACTTGTCTTGAGTTCCCCGTTGTTTTATTTACTGTGAAAGTTTTTATTATGAAGCAGAAAAATCAGAAATGCTGAGTTTCTATTAGCAGTAACTCAACACGACTATGCAGTTGAAAGCAAACATGAAACAGTAAAATAAAGCAGACATCTGAACCTAAAGTACCAACAGTGACATAAGAGAGAAACTAAACTTCAAACCACAGAGTTTCAGTTAGAAGTTACAAGAATACTGAGAGCTGAACACACAAAGACTTTAAAAAGTGTCTTTCTTTCTGCTCTCTTGCACATACCGATTACACGTTTTGGGGTCGACATTGGCTAACCAACACGTTCCCATCCCACCTCATCATATGCCAAAGATTTATCACTGCCTCTCAGTGTCTCACAATGTACCCTTTAGCTGCAGTATCTGAGGTGGCCAGAGAGCCTTTTTAACATGTTATTAAATGTGTGAGGTGGTCGCAGTTTGGTTAGGTTTTGGCGTAAAAAAAGTAATTGGTTAGGCTTAGGATAAGAACATAAATTACTCTCGTTTGGCAGCTTTTATTGCACCTTTACAATAATGTAACAAGTTGTTGTCAATACATTGTTTCTTTAAGGGGAGCACAATAGAATGGGGAAAAATGTAATGTCTTGTGAGTTCATCTCATTCCAGTCAACATTTTGGCATCAAATGCACTTCTAGTTCACCAGGCACCAAAGCAGAGCACAAAATGTTTTTTGACCAATGAAATGACACATAAAATGCAATGCTTCTGCGTTGCGTTCAAATGGTGTTCACACCAGAAATGAACCACTTTAGTCTTGACAGCGGTCTAAGACCAACCTTCGACGTGGACCAGAGAGCAGTTGTTTAGTCTGCACCAGAGTTGGAGTACTGCATTCACACCCACCCAAACGAACTGCGCCAAGAGGTTAAACTAGACTAAACAAGGCTGGTGTGACATCTGCAGTCATTTCTCGGGCACTTGTGTTGATCGGGAGTCCTGTGACCCATCTGCTTTTGCTATAGGACTGTAAAAAATGTATTCAGCGTTCCATTAAACCTCAATGTGCTCTCCTCACCTATGAAATATGAGCCAGATCAATTTCTGTCATGTATGTCCTCTACGACAGGTGGTATAGTCACACACAAACACACACACACACACACACACACACATCCACACACAGGCACACACACACACACACACACACACACACACATATACACCTCACACACACACACAGTCCCTCCTTCCTGGCTTCAGTTAGGAGGGACGAATGATTGGTGTCAGGGGTTAAAAAAAAAGAGTAAT